>JASVEL010002855.1:0-292378 GCA_032618575.1 Nicotiana noctiflora
TTCGGACCCAAATCTCGGTATTACCTTTCTAACCAGCTGAAATCACATATACTCACACTCACTATTGGCTCCAACGATCATTTCGATTATAACACACCGCACTGGTGATTTGACACCTCAACACCGGCCTAAGCCACGACGAGCACAACATAGGCTCCAATAGAAACGTGTGAACACACTCGAATCATGACAGCTCAAATCATGACAACTGTCTCCAGCAAAAGAGCTGCAATTCAATTCCTCTGTGCCATCATAACATAAAACTGAGATCGCGTCTCGTATTATAGAAATAGAGTACCTGAATCCTCCTCGAGAGGTCATAACATCATGTGGCCTTGCCACGATTCGTGATTCTATCCAAATACTATTACTCAAAAAGCACGTCAAGCCACCATACTCAAAACGGTTAGCCACGCGCAGATCTAGGTCTTGGACCCAAGCAATCAACCTCACCCACGGTGAAACAATTAACGTATGCAATCAAATCCTGAAAGGACATAACCGATGTGCCATTCGCCGAGCGATACTCAATACGAACTTTTCCTCAGAAGCCAGGAGGTATTGTATACCAGGTAACATATAACTAACTCTATTTTTGCATTACACTGTTGCGGCGTGCAACCCGCTCCAATGGCATACCCGTGGCGGCGTGCCACCCGATCCAAATAACAGTACCTGTGGCGGCGCGCCACCCGATCCATATAGAACCCTCGCCAAAGAAATGCACGTCGAGTCAAGTTGCTCATTATGGTAAACATATATAGCCTCAAGTTCGGCCACAAGAAACGTATCCGACAAAGTTACTCAATACCAGAACCAAATCAACGATAGAAACCTCTGCACTGATATCCGCCACGAAGGCCCAACCGACAAAGCAATACCCACCAGCCGTCTGCTAGTCCTGAGGTACAACTACCCCGCTGGAGCATACTCCGATGCACTCTGCTACACAATTTGTGCCATACCATCATAGTCTATATCACATTAGTCTAGACAACCTGGCCCAATGATGACCAGTCAGCAATCAAGTATCATAATCCAAATTCGTCATACCAAGTTGAGAGAGAAAGCCACTATAGCTTCTGATTTTCGATAATCACAAGACGGTGCCAATACACATGATATACGACTACTGCATAGGCAGACTAACGAGAACTTCAAGTCTCCAACATATATATAACACATGAATCACCATGCCTGATTCCGTACTTCACTGTACAAATACATAACGCACATCAAGCATCCATTCATACCACAAAAGCTATTCAGAAATTTCACTGTTCCATTAGCGACTCAATTATTACAGTCGATTCAACAAGAGAATGCCAACATACCATTAGATATTATTACATTACCTTGTCCTTTTGGATCACATTCCTTGCCAATTTACTAGAATAGCTGTACCATTTTCCTTAATCACCAGAAAGATCGATTCTTAAATCACCTGCAGCTGCCCGCGCTGCTCAATAATTTTAATGACTTCCCATATATTATGAACTGATCTCAAAACCTTGAATATGCCATTATCAACTTTCCATATCACATCGCATATACCATATCACACCAGAATAACTTGGAAATTCATATCCCTTTCCTACGCCGCAAACATCGGCGCACTCAACTACTCAAGGCCTTTCATGATCCCATATAGAGAAAACTCATTACACATTCCAAGCTTTGCATACCAACAGGAAATACACTTATTTTCAAACTACGGTAAAGCACTTCACCAACCCATTCTCCCAATTACATTGCATAAATTAAATTGCCAGGACTGAGTCCTTATTCCCATATCGAGTTACACAACTGCCAGTACTCAAAAGCTTTATTGCACAATATCTGTGATACTCATTACTCCAAACATATACCAGGAATTAATCGTATTCCTTCTCATACCATTTCGGTTTATTAACAAGTTGATCCATTTACCCAGTTTCCTTTCTGATTCATCCTTAATTTAATATTAGCCATTACTGTAGCACCATAATACATCCACTCATGTTACCACACAAGACTCGTACATAAGGCCACACGGTCTAAGACACAAAGGCCACTTAATACTCTCTCAATGTTTCCCAGAAGTACCACATTCTACAATACATTATTTTGGAGAACTTTCTGCGATTTGAATTCGTTATCATTACCTTCCATACGGTTACATAGAATCCCATCATTCACATAATATAACACAAGTCTTGATCTCTTCTAATGAAACCAACGTCTTTAGCCACATGCACAATCTTAAAGCACCTGACTGTTACAAGTAAAATCTTAAACACCGTAAAAGAAATTCTCGGGCGTCATTCACCTTCATTCAGCTGTAATTCAACTGTCTTATTGAACATAACCACTCGTGCCTTGCTAGAACTCTGACACCGCAGAATATGATCACATACAGCTACAATTAGCTATCTTTCTTTTCTATACACCGAACATTCTTTACCAACACAAGTTCACAACATCCTAGTATTTCTTCACATCTACGAAGCACCATATCCTTTATCAGAATCTTCCTAACATACTTAGAGACAGAACCAACACAGCACACAACAGTGCAATCAGTTAATCAATAACAACCTCCCCAACTTGGCTCGGAGCCATACATCAAAGCACTTTTAGCCACTCGTAGCATTCTTACTCAAATGATGCCACAATGTTCTAGTTAGATTAAACGCAAGTCATCTACAAGCTTCGGCGGAGATTCTAATCATCAGGAATATTGACTATTTTGCAATTCTTGTATTCATTCACACACAGCAGTTAAGCCCATTCTTTAGATGACAAAATCTTTTCTAAGTCCCAAATTTTTCCAAAAATTTGACAGAGTTTTCCTTTGTAATTTGGCGTATCCACCTTCCAGAGAATCACCAAAACCATCCTAGCAATACATTCACAACCCGACAAGACATCACAATGCGTATCGACAACATTAGTCTCAATACTACGCAAATCATATTATCAAAATTGTTACATGAACATGCGTTCTACCTGCTCGAATCATAACACCTATCAAATACCTTTCAATTATACATGAGAGTCAACCCACCTACTTCGCCCCAATTTAGCATTTCAGCACAATACCTTCCACCATGATACACATAGCATAATCACTTTAGTCTTCCTGAGTTTGAACTCGTTCCACTACACATAAGGCACTTTATCTCCCAATTAAGAGATATGATAAATATTTACCACGCCCATCGCTCGGGCTACACAACAGATTACGATAAGAGTCAAACAACTAACAACTCATCCATTATCAAGCCTCCCTAATACTCTACAGATCGGCACAAGGCCCCAAACATGGCTACTAGCCCAAATACACAAATATGAGCCCAGTCTCAGTCATTATACACAGTAATTTATCAATCGGGAAGGATCAAGTCCAAATCCCCAGTCACAATACCTCCACGCTCGTCACATGACGCGTGTTCCATCTCAGTACAAGACGGTATAATGCAAATACGATGTTTCAAACCCTCAATACATTATCTATTGCCATCACTCACAAAATCAGCACCTCGATGCTCAAGTCATAAACAAGGTCCAGCCTCAAGTCATCCCGACTGGCCCAACATGAATCTCACAGAGATTATATCTTGCCCCTCGTTCGGGGAAATGACAAGCCATAAGGCAATTATATTACTGAACGCTCGATGCGTACACAGACGTGCGGAAGGAAATTCAAAAAGTATATCTCAAGTAGAATCAAGTGCGTATGATAAGAATTCCAAGAAATGTGAAGTGTTTCCTAAAGGTTCGCAGCCTCCCGAGGATAAGTACAGGCGTCCCCGTACCGATCCACAAGACTCTACTAACCGGCTCAAGACTCATGAGGCCTAGTAAACCTAGGCTCTGATACCAACTTGTCACGACCCCAAATCTGGTCGTGATGGCGCCCAGCACATTGCTAAGCCAACCTGACCAATCAATAACAATAAAGGAGCTAGAAGCTCTCTTTAGCCCATTTAAGCATATCAAATCACGAAGAAACATCGATACATATAACGAAAACGGGGGAACCAAGTCCCATAATACACCAACTCCCATAGACCGAAGGGTCAAGAGTCATGAGCCTCTAATGAACAAAAGTGTATAATAGTTTACAAGATACCAAGTACGGAAAGAAACATCAATATAGAGTCAAAAGACAGTAAGAAGGAATATCGGGTCCTGCGGACTCTGCAGCTACCTCGTATATCCCACAGATGTCGCCTCGCATAGCTACTAGTGGATGCAAAAGAACATATGACATAGGCTTCAACTGAATAAATGACGCACGATAAGGAATTCAATGAATTGAAGAGTTTCCTAAACAGTTACATAGCCCCTCGTAGATAAATACAGACGTCTCCGTATCGATCAGCGAGAATCTAAGTAACCGGTCTGTGTCCCGTGACTCCTACGAACCTAGAGCTCTGATACCAACTTGTCACGATCCTAGTTCACCAATCGTGAACATGTCATGACGGCACCCAATCCCCACGACTAGGTAAGCCTAACACTTTGCGGAATGTACAAGTTTATGAACTTTAAACAAGAAATAGCGGAAAATGATATAAATAGGAATGTAATCCGTGCCGCTTGGCACATACACTCGTCAACACACTGCATAAAAATACCACCAAGACCCGGAATCCCACGGGTAACACAGACTAAAAGAAATACAACTGTGGCTCTATGTGTAAAGAGTATCTAAAACAACAAAATGAAGGAAAACATCTACTAGAACTATCAGAATAGAAGGAAAGCCTCCGGATCTGCGGACGTAGCAGATCATACCTCGAGGTCTCCAGAAAAGCTGCGGAAATCACCTAGCACGAGCCTGCTCTGATGTACTTGGATCTGCACAACAAAAGTGTGCAGAAGAGTAGCATGAGTACACCACGGCGGTACTCAGTAAGTGCCAAGCCTAACCTCGATGGAGTAGTGACGAGGTAGGTCAGGGCCCTACTGAGAAAACAATAATATAATGATGATAACAAAATAAACAGTTTAAATGATAATAATTTCCGAAATAACAACATTATGATGATTACTGCAACTGTCTACAATTAAGCTAACAACAAATAACCAACTCAAATAAACAAATCCAGGATCCGTGGGAATTGAACCCACAGTCCCATTCTCAGTACCTCTGGGTCTCCGGGAATCGAACCCGCAGCCCATGTCTCAATAATATCTCAATAACTCAGGATCTCCGGGAATCGAACCCGCAGTCCACATTTCATTAATCTCAGGATCTCGGGAATCGAACCCGTAGTCCACATTTCAATAATCTCAGGATCTCGGGAATCGAACCCGTAGTCAACATTTCAATAATCTCGGGATCTCGGGAATCGAACCCGTAGTCCACATTTCAATAATCTCGGGATCTCGGGAATCGAACCCGTAGTCCACATTTCAATAATCTCAGGATTTCGGGAATCGAACCCGTAGTCCATATTTCAATAATCTCAGGATCTCGGGAATCGAACCCGTAGTCCATATTTCAATAATCTCGGGATCTCGGGAATCGAACCCGTAGTCCATATTTCAATAATCTCAGGATCTCGGGAATCGAACCCGTAGTCCATATTTCAATAATCTCAGGATCTCGGGAATTGAACCTGTAGTCCCTACCAATAACTCAGGATCTCGGGAATCGAACCCGTAGTCCACATCTCAATAAATCTCAGGATCTCCGGGAATCGAACCCGCAGTCCCTACCAATAACTTATCAATAAACTTCGGGTCTCCGGGAATCGAACCCGCAGCCCTTGGATCTCCGGAAATTGAACCCGCAGTCCACAAACACAGCAAGTAAAGGAATACACAGAGAGAAATATAATATGCTTAACTATAACTCCACCGAGGACTAGTGCCAACAATTATCAATAAGTTCAAGTAGGACAATTAGGCAATTAGACAGATAAATCCTACCTAATCATGCTTCCCTAACGAATACCAGGTAGATGTCACAATTTAATAAATTAAGAATAGGAATATCACGAATTGAACAATTCAAGTAAAGTGAGTTACAACAACCAGCGCATGTACACGCCCGTCACCTCGCGTACAAGGCATTTAAACTATCACATAATATCCTAGGGGTAAAGGTTCCCCCACACGAGGTTAGACAAGCCACTTACCTCGACTACGGTACAAAACCGCTATGAAACAACTCTCTTGCCGCGAATGTCGGCCTCCACAAGTGTAGTATCTGATAAAAATCAATGGAATCACATCAAAATAGGCCAATTGGGCATTACCCAATCAAAACAATCGAATTACACCCAAACCACAAAGTTGCCAAAACCCGACTTTCGGTACGCTTCTCAAAAAAATTACGAAAGTTACATTTTCGGATTCCTTATCTCAACACGAGTCTAACCATACCAAGAACACCCAAATCGGACCACAAATGGCCCATCAAATCCTTGATTCTATCCAAGAGGGTTTTCTACCATTTTTAACAAAAATTCTCAAATTAAAGACTAAAACTTGCAATAGATTCGAGCTATACAACCAAAATTGAGTTAAGAGTACTTACCCTTTTGATTTCTCCAAAAATCTCCCGAAAAATCGCCTTACCCGAGCTCCAAATCGTCAAAAATGGCAAATGGGACGAAGTTTGAACTTTATTCTGCTGCCCAGGCATTTGTTCTTCGCGTTCGCGGTCCTTCTCTCGCGTTCGCGAAGAACAAACTCCCAGAAATTCATTTTTCCAACTTGCTCGGACAGCCTCTATTGCAATGGTCATAACGTTTTACACACAACTCCAAATGACTATTATAATATGTTTCTGAAAACTAGATTCAAAGAGCTACAACTTTCGTTTTTTAATCACCTCAAAATTCCTTGTAGATAAAAAGATATGAGCTTCCGAAGTAGGACCCGTGCGACAGAAAATCCTTCTTCGCGAACGCGAGGGACTCTTCGCGAACGCGAAGAACAAAGGCTCTGATGGAAAATCCTTCTTCGCGAACGCGATGCCTTCATCGCGAACGCGAAGAACAAAGTCTTAGAGGCCAAATTCTTCTTCGTGAACGCGATAGGACCCTCGCGAACGCGAAGAACAATGCCAGATACCAGAACAGCAGTCCAAAAACTTTCAAAAATGACCCGTTAGGCATCCGAAATCGCCCCGAGGCCCCCGGGACCCCAACGAAAACCACCAACATACTCCAAAACATGATACGAACTTGTTCCAATCATAAAAACACCACCCTAAACATCAAAATCACCAATTACACACGGATTCAAGCCTAAGTTTCTTCAAAACTTTCGAAACTAACATTCAATCAAAAACCCGACCAAACGACGTCCGAATGACCTGAAAATTTGCGGACATATCCAAAATCACATAACGAAGCTACAGAAATTGTCGGAATTCCATTCCGACCCCCGGATCAAAATCTCACCTAACGTTCGGATTCGCCAAAATTTCAAACTTCGGCATTTCAAGCCTAATTGAGCTACGGACCTCCAAAATACATTCCGAATACGCTCCCAACCCCGAAATCACCTAACGGAGCTAATGGAACCATCGGATTTCCGTTCCGAGATCGTCTTAACACTGTTCCGGCTACGGGCCATTTTCTAGCTTAAAAGTTCTCATTTAGGGACTAAGTGTCCCAAAATGCTCCAAATTTCAGAACCGACTCTCCCGGCAAACCACAATAGCAGAAATGAACTTAGGGGAACAGTTAAATTAGGGATTGGGGCGTGATTTTCTAAAACGACCGGTCGGGTCGTTACATCTTCCCACACTTAAAGATTCGTTCGTCCTCGAACGAGCATAGAAAACATACCCGGAGTAGTGAAAAGATGAGGGTACTGGCTGCGCATATCCTGCTCGGTCTCCCAAGTCGCCTCCTCGACCGGCTGGCCCCGCCACCGAACCTTTACCGAAGCGATGTTCTTTGACCTTAGCTTTCTGACTTGCCTGTCTAGAATGGCTACTGGCTCCTCAACATAAGACAGATCCTTGTCTAGCTGAACGGATGTGAAATCCAACACATGCGACGGGTCACCATGGTATCTCCGGAGCATGGAGACATGAAATACGAGGGTGAACTCCGGCTAGGCTGGGAGGTAAGGCCAACTCATAAGCAACCTCCCCAACACGCCTCAAAATCTCAAAAGGGCCAATAAATCTAGGACTCAGCTGAGCACATTAGCCTGATATATCTGAAGATATTCCCTCTTATTTAAGCAATTAAGTCTTAGAGCCTAATTCCAACATCCGGAATTCTATGTCAGGCTTGTTTTCATCAAGAGATCACTCAATATTCCTCAAACGCCGTCCTCAAACATGACTGCATAACCTTGTTGGATTCTTACCTTGCAACTCAAAATCCACAGGACCACAATAATATTTTATGATCAAATTAGCCAAAAATTCAACGAATCAGATGCTCCCATCACACCTCATGATCTACATAGGTCTCGTTCCAACTTTTACAATACCGACACGATGGAAGAGATGTGTTGATATCCATAACCAACTACTGAATCAACAATTCATTGGTCCATACTCCTGACAAGATCCATTACCTTGTCCTAAACCAGAGGATGATCATTTCCTCTATAATATACTTCATATAATCAATTTGCACTGACCCCAAATCACATAATCTCATCTCACCCAGTACGAACTGCTCAGGCGATAAGCCACATCGGACATAATCAAAAGTCCCACAAGATGACACAATGTGCTAGTAATCCACTAATACGTACGTGATACAAAGGAAGTCGAAAACTAGAGAGAATTATTCAGCTCTCACATAAACATGGGCCTCCTCAGAAAATAGGAAACATAACACATAAAAGCAATTATAGACACTGAAATAGACACCATATTGTTGCGGCGTGCAACCCGATCCCAACAATATGCCCATGGCAGCGTGCCACCCGATCCCAACAATATAACCATGGTGGCGTGCCACCCGATCCCAACAATATAACCATGGCGGCGTGCCACCCGATCCCAACAATATAACCATGGCGGCGTGCCATCCGACCCCAACGATATAAAACTCACACAAGGAGTCATATGTCGAGCTGAATAGCTCGTCACATCAAAATACTGACTATCGATCATAAGCACACTAAGGTGCATGATATCAGACACAATGAAACATATAGCGCTATAGGCTACAACTCAAGCACAACTGAGGTGCGATATAAGATCCGAGTCTCAAGAGCCATCATGCTTGTGACGACCCAAAGGGTCATCACTTATTTAATTAATCATTTCGAGCTTCTGAGGCATTGAAAACCTCATTCTATGTTGCCTCGATTTGCGTGCACAGTCCGGGCACAAAGCTGAAAAATATTTATGTTGAAATATGTGAAATATGTGAAAAAGTAGAAGAATTTTGATATTAATATTGATATGGTTGACTTTGGTCAACATTTTTGGTAAACGGACCCGGATCCGTGATTTGACTATTTCAGAAAATCCGTAGAAAAATATGGAACTTGGGCATATGTCCGGAATTGAAATCCGAGGTCTAGAACCCCGGTAAAAGAATTTTTCTGTTAAATTGTTTTCCGAAAATGTTTAAGGAAAATGAAACTGAATTTTGATTAAAAGGTACTGGTATCGGGCTCGTATTTTGGTTCCGACGCCCGGTACAGGTCATATATATTGGTTAAGCGCTTCCTGTAAAGTTTGGTTGAAAACGGACGTCGTTTGACGTGTTTCGGCCTTAAGTTGGAAATTTTGGAAATTATGAAATTTTAGAGAATTCTTGAGTTTTAAGGCTAAATTCCTTGATAATGATGTTATTTTGGTGATTTAATCGCGCGAGCAAGTTCGTATGATGTTTTTGAGTTAGTATACATATTTGGTTTGGAGCCCCGAGGGCTCGGGAGTGTTTCGGAGGTGGTTCGGGGTGTTTTCGGATTTGAAAAACACAGCAGAAATTCTGCTGTTTCTGCAGGGGATTTTGTTCTATGCGATCGCATAGGTGTAGCCGCGATCGCATAGAGCAAAGATTAGAGGTCCCAAATTCCTTCTGTGCGATCGCAATAGATCTCATGCGATCGCATAGCTTCCACTTTTCCTCCTATGCGATCGCATACTGTCCTTCGCGATCGCATAGAGTAAGACTGAGGCCCAGAATTTCCTTCTATGCGATCGCGTACCATTCCCTGCGATCGCATAGAGTAATTTCGGTTCATTCATTTCCTTCTATGCGATCGCATAAGACCTCCGCGATCGCATAGAGTAATTTTGTTGTCCCCATTTTCCTTCTATGCGATCGCATCACAGGCCCTGCGATCGCATAGAATAAATTTTCGCCCAGTGAATTTAAGACAGAAACAGAACAGAAACGGGATAAAAATCCCATTTCTGTTCAACTCTTTTCTCCACAGCATTTTAGGCGATTTTGAGGCATTTCTTCATCAAAGTTCATTGGGTAAGTATTGTTAACTCATTTTCTTCATTTTTCATCAACATCAATCAAATCCTTAGGCTTAAACATGTATAAATTGGTTGAAAATTTGAGAAATGGGTATAGTTAGGGCTTTCAAAGAAATTGCGATTTAGACCTCGTTTTGGAGTCGAACTTAAGAGCAAATTGTATATTTGAACTCATGGAAGATTGGGTGAAATTAATTTGGTTCGAAATTTGAATTTCGATTATGTGGGCTCGGGGTCGGTTTTTACTATTCCGGGCAGAATGTTGTAAAAACCATCTTTAGCAATATGAACTAGTTTGTTAAGTAGAAATGATGATATTAAATCAATTGTGTATAGATACGATTGGATTGGAGTCAAATTCAAAAGGAAAAGGCATTGCTACGGATTGAATCGTTCGTAAACTTTCGAGGTAAGTGTTTGTTCTATCCTAGCTTGAGGGAATAGGATTATGTGTTATGTGTTATGTGATCGAGTGCGGTGTATGGGCTGTGGTGACGAGCATCCATACACCGGCGTCTAGTATGACCGTGAGTCGTTGGAAAATAATTATTTTGAGATATATTACAGATGAATTGTTATTGTTCTCCCTTGTTGGGACTTGTTGTGAAGATTATTGTTTCTTTCTCTGCCCTTAACTGTGATTGTTATTTGGGTGAGGAAGAGTGATAATGCACGAAGGGTGATGCCGTGCCATGTTTATTTATTTATGCACAAAGGTTAATGCCGTGCCATGTTTATTTATTGATTATGCACGAAGGATCATGCCGTGCCCCTGTTATTGAACCATGTACGAAGGATCATGCCGTACTATGGATGTGAGGACGAGAGTAAAAGCACGAAGGGTGATGCCGTGTACTTTATTTGTTTATTTGGTGAGGATGAGAGTAAAAGCACGAAGGGTGATGCCGTGCAATTGTTTGCTATTCCTTGACTTGATATTACTTGTTTTTCCATTATATTTTATTTGGGTGATGCCGTACAATTGTTTGCCATTTCTTGACTTGATATTACTTGTGTTTCCATTATACCTTGTTTTCCTTGTGAACTTATCTGGTTGTTATTTGGGTGAGGAAGAGTGATAATGCACGAAGGGTGATGCCGTGCCATGTTTATTTATTTATTTATGCACGAAGGATCATGCCGTGCACTATTATTGAACCATGTACGAAGGATTATACCGTACCATGGATGTGAGGATGAGAGTAAAAGCACGAAGGGTGATGCCGTGTACTTTATTTTCTTATTTGGTGAGGATGAGAGTAAAAGCACGAAGGGTGATGCCGTGCAACTGTTTGCTATTTCTTGAATCAATATTACTTGTGTTTATATTACACTTTGTTTTTCCTTGTGAAATTATTAACTGTGGTTAATTGTTGAATTCTTTAAGATATTCCTTATGGTGTTAATACTTGATTATTTCTTGTTATTTTGTGGTACACATATATATATTGAATTGCACGGGTTTATGTGGGTGTCTGGTCCTAGGCTTGTCACTACTTCGCCGGGATAGGCCAGGCACTTACCAGCACATGGGGTCGGTTGTGCTGATGCTACACTTCTGTGCGTTTTTGCACAGGTCCAGGTTACGATCAGGAGCAGCAGCATCGGTAAATAGATTGCGTGGGAGTTGATCACATTTGAGACCGAGGTAGCTTGCAGACGTCCGCAGGCCCGGCGTCTCTTTCTTTATTTATGTTGATAGCTGTAGTCTCATTGTTCCGAGACAAACAGAATTATGTTATATTTCCTTCAGACTTTTATGTGTAGTATTCCATAGTAGTTTGTGAGTTGGTGACTCCACGTCTTGGGTAGAGGATGTCAGTATGATTTTTACTTTGTATTTAATTATTTCTATCTCGATAAAGTATTCCGCAATTATTTAATTACAATTGTGTTAAAAACAGGATAGTATGAATATAGTGGCTTGCCTAGCTACCACGAGTAGGCGCCATCACGATCCCGATGTTGGGGGAAAATCCGGGTCGTGACAAGTTGGTATCAGAGCTCTAGGTTACATAGGTCTCACCACTCACGAACAAGCTTAGTAGAGTTTGGGAGGTAGGTACGGAGACGTCTGTACTTGTCCTCCAGAGTCTATTGAGTTAGGAAAGAGTCTCTCATTTGTTCTTTCTTATCGTGCGAATTTGTTCTTCAAAGTGTTAAGTTAAATTTCCACTCTTGTCTTCCCACGAATGGCGTAGTCACGCCGCTTATCCAGCCGAACAATGGCACAGGCTGGTGATAGATCAACTATTCCTTCAAAAGTTTTACGGAGGACAGATAGGTTTTACCAAAGTCTTCGCTGCCACCTTCGGCGGTGCATCTTTTGAGAACCCACGAGATTGTGCTTGACAGTTCTTATGAGGAATTACAGAACGTGGGAATAGTCGAATGCGAGGAGTTCATTTTACTGTGCTACGGAAGGCACACAGAAGTAGTGGGAAGATAATGTATTTACCACACCAGTTATGGTCCCAACGGAAGATGCAATTATATCAGGAGATCACCTAATAAATCGTGTTGGGTTTCAACGGACCTTGACGTCCGGTCGATGTGTTGGAGTTGTGAAGGACAAATATGGTGAGTTATTGGACTATATATATATGGTATAGAAAGGTCCTCTAAATAACTTATACATATTTAAGGTTGGTTCATTTCATGGGGTAAGAAATCGCCCCAGAAGAATAACGAAGAGTTTGTGAGTAAACGGGGTAGCTCAACAGTGTTAAGCCAACATAGCAAAAGAGGAAATTGGCCATCAATGTTTGTGACAAGATTACCAAGAGGGCAAGCCGACCAATGCAACGCTATCTACTAAACTCTATTTTTTTTTGAAAATGTTATGAAGACGTCACCCCGAGATTCTCTGCAATATGTGGTATGTGCGATCTGAACGGTTGTACCAGGTCACAATGACTGTGTCCGAATATATATTGCCATGAGCAATAAGTTAACCGATCCTTAAAGGAATTGCTGTGAATGTGGAATATTGGAGAAATACAATTTTAGGAAAGCACTCAGGCTACACGCTCCATTGCAGTTAATAATTATCCTACCTGGCCAGCCAGATGTAGAGGTTATGATGTTAGAGGTGGAGGTGAAAATCCTAGAGGTGGAGACCCGACCATTGATATAATTTTTATGATATGAGGGAGGTCACTACACCAAATGTGGTCATCACACGTATAATTCAGATTGTTATAGACAGAATAATTTTTCCCTTAATTTAATTTGGTTTTTTTTTTTAAGAAAACTTAGGCGAGTCCTTTTAACATGCTCCATTCATGAGCGAGCATCGTAATCATACTACTTAAGGAAATACTTCCGTTGAGATATTACATGTGGATAGACATCCCTATTATTAGGTGTTAGTCACTAAATATCCATGAGACTAAGAGTGACTTTATATTACTTATTACAGTATGTTTTGATATAATTCTCGGAATAACTATTTTTAATCGTTAATTGTGTGCCCTATCAGTATGGGGGTTCATTTTGTGTCATGATTATCTTTGACGGACAATTATTGAAAGGAAGAAAGAAATGAAATGAAAAATTTCAGATTATATGATGTGCAAGCACTGTGATTCAGAGTTGAGGATGAGATCCTCCAATTTTTGGCATAATGTGAAATATTTCTAAGCCGAGCTTCAAGCTGTGGTGGATATCATATGAGGACTGGGTCCTGGCAGTAAGAGTTTATGTGTTTAAAATTCTTCTTTTATGAATTAATACTTTCGTATCACATTCGTAAATAAGAGTCATGTCCGTTAGGACTATTTGACAATTCTTGTATAGTTTCTATTCATATTAGCCATTTCTATTTTGAAACCGTTGAGCTTAGCCTTTGAGACGAGCACCAGGTAAGGATAAATATGACGCATTAATTCGGGAAAATAATCACGAGGTCACCATACCTCATTCTGAGTAAAGTGGGATTTGTAGAATAAGGTATTTGATAACAGGGTTAATTTGCAATGTTGTAATTTAATAATAACTCTTATGGCCAGACTTCAGAGTCATGGATATGTGTATACGCATGAGTGTGTTCGTGCCTTATTTAGACTTGTTCGTTGTAGTCTTCATTGTTTCCATATTGACATACTCCTGCAGTCATGAGGAGCATGCGCAACATCTCAGAGTGACTTTGCAGACTCTGAAAGATAGCCAACTATATGCAAAAATTTCGAAGTGTGAATTTTGGCTAAGTTCAGTTGCATTCCTGGGTCATATTGTGACGGCAGCAGGTATTCGGGTTGATCCGAAGATGATTAAGGCAGTCAAGAACTGACCTAGACTAACATCAGCCACAGAGATTTGGAGTTTCTTGGGATTAGCGGGTTATCATCGGCGAGGGGTTTTCATCTATTGCAACCCCACTGACCAGATTGACACAGAAAGGTGTTCAATTTGAATAGTCGGATGAATGTGAGGCGAGCTTTCAAAAGCTCAAGACAGCCATGACTACAGCACCGGTATTGATTTTACCCACAAGTGCGGGACCTTATACTGATTATTGTGATGCTTTCCGTATTGGGCTTGGTGCAGTGTTAATGCAGGATGGCAAGGTTATTGCCTATGCTTCGAGGCAGTTAAAGATGCCTGAAAAGAATTACCCAGTGCATGATCTAGAATTTGCGGCGATTATTCACGCATTGAAGATCCGGAGGCATTATTTGTATGGTGTAGTATGTGAAGTATACACCGATCATAAGAGTCTTCAGAGTATTTGTTTAAACAAAAGAGTTGAATTTGAGGCAGAGAAGGTGGCTGGTATTGCAGAAAGATTATGATGTTACCTTTTTATATCATCGGGGAAAAAGCAAACGTGGTGGCTGACGCTTTGAGTAGGAAGTCAGCCAGTATGTGCAGTCTTGTTTATATTCCAGTCAGTCAGAGACCATTAGCTCTAGATGTCCAGGCCTTAGCCAACCGGTTCGTGAGATTAGACATTTCTGAACCTAGCAGGGTGTTAGCCTGCACGATCGCTCGTTCTTCTTTATTAGAGCGTATCCGTGAGAGGCAATTTGATGATCCTCATTTGCGTGAGTTGAGGGATACAGTACAGCGGGGAGGTGCCACACAGGTGAATCTAGACGATGATGGGGTATTGAAATTGCAGGGTCGAGTTTGTGTGCCCAATGTCGAAGGGATTCGAAAGTCGATCTTAGCAGAGGCCCACAGTTCGCGGTATTCTATTCATCCAGGCGCCGCGAAGATGTACCAGGACTTACGGCAACACTATTGGTAGGCGATGTCGATCACCAGTTGGGTGGTTTGAACCGGGAGAGGCTCGGTTGTTGGGTACAGACTTAGTTCAGGAGGCCTTAGATAAGGTCAAGATTATTCAAGATAGGGTTCGCACGGCTCAGTCTAGACAAAAGAGCTATGCAGATCGCAAGGTTCGAGATATAACTTTCATGATTAGGGAGCGAGTATTGCTCCGAGTGTCACCTATGAAGGGCGTGATGAGGTTTGGGAAGAAGGGCAAGCTCAGCCCTAGATATATTGGCCCATTTGAGATTTTAGACAGAGTGGGAGGGGTGGCTTACAGATTAGCTTTGCCGCCTAGCTTATCAGCCGTGCATCCAGTTTTTCATGTATCTATGCTTCGGAGATACCACGGCGATCCCACACATGTATTAGACTTCAGTACTGTCCAATTGGACAATGATCTATCTTACGAGGAGGAGCCGGTGGCTATTCTAGACCGGCAGGTTCGACAGCTGAGGTCGAAGAGTTATCCTTCTGTGCGTGTTCAGTGGAGAGGTCAGCCTCCTGAGGCATCGACCTGGGAGTCCGAGTCTGATATGCGGAGCCGTTACCCACACTTGTTTCCTGACTCGGTACTTCTTTCTTTTGTCCGTTCGAGGACGAACGGTTGTTTTAGAGGTGGAGATTGTGACGACCCAAGGGTCATCACTTATTTTATTAATCATTTCGAGCTTCTGAGGCATTGAAAACCTCATTCTATGTTGCCTCGATTTGCGTGCACAGTCCGGGCACAAAGCTGAAAAATATTTATGTTGAAATATGTGAAATATGTGAAAAAGTAGAAGAATTTTGATATTAATATTGATATAGTTGACTTTGGTCAACATTTTTGGTAAACGGACCCGGATCCGTGATTTGACTATTTCAGAAAATCCGTAGAAAAATATGGAGCTTGGGCATATGTCCGGAATTGAAATCCGAGGTCTAGAACCCCGGTAAAAGAATTTTTCTGTTAAATTGTTTTCCGAAAATGTTTAAGGAAAATGAAACTGAATTTTGATTAAAAGGTACTGGTATCGGGCTCGTATTTTGGTTCCGACGCCCGGTACAGGTCATATATATTGGTTAAGCGCTTCCTGTAAAGTTTGGTTGAAAACGGACGTCGTTTGACGTGTTTCGGCCTTAAGTTGGAAATTTTGGAAATTATGAAATTTTAGAGAATTCTTGAGTTTTAAGGCTAAATTCCTTGATAATGATGTTATTTTGGTGATTTAATCGCGCGAGCAAGTTCGTATGATGTTTTTGAGTTAGTATACATATTTGGTTTGGAGCCCCGAGGGCTCGGGAGTGTTTCGGAGGTGGTTCGGGGTGTTTTCGGATTTGAAAAACACAGCAGAAATTCTGCTGTTTCTGCAGAGGGATTTTGTTCTATGCGATCGCATAGGTGTAGCTGCGATCGCATAGAGCAAAGATTAGAGGTCCCAAAAATCCTTGTGTGCGATCGCAATAGAGCCCATGCGATCGCATAGCTTCCACTTTTCCTCCTATGCGATCGCATATTGTCCTTCGCGATCGCATAGAGTAAGACTGAGGCCCAGAATTTCCTTCTATGCGATCGCGTACCATTCCCTGCGATCGCATAGAGTAATTTCAGTTCATTCATTTCCTTCTATGCGATCGCATAAGACCTCCGCGATCGCATAGAGTAATTTTGTTGTCCCCATTTTCCTTCTATGCGATCGCATCACAGGCCCTGCGATCGCATAGAGTAAATTTTCGCCCAGTGAATTTAAGACAGAAACAGAACAGAAACGGGATAAAAATCCCATTTCTGTTCAACTCTTTTCTCCACAGCATTTTAGGCGATTTTGAGGCATTTCTTCATCAAAGTTCATTGGGTAAGTATTGTTAACTCATTTTCTTCATTTTTCATCAACATCAATCAAATCCTTAGGCTTAAACATGTATAAATTGGTTGAAAATTTGAGAAATGGGTATAGTTAGGGCTTTCAAAGAAATTGCAATTTAGACCTCGTTTTGGAGTCGAACTTAAGAACAAATTGTATATTTGAACTCATGGAAGATTGGGTGAAATTAATTTGGTTCGAAATTTGAATTTCGATTATGTGGGCCCGGGGTCGGTTTTTACTATTCCGGGCAGAATGTTGTAAAAAGCATCTTTAGCAATATGAACTAGTTTGTTAAGTAGAAATGATGATATTAAATCAATTGTGTATAGATACGATTGGATTGGAGTCAAATTCAAAAGGAAAAGGCATTGCTACGGATTGAATCGTTCGTAAACTTTCGAGGTAAGTGTTTGTTCTATCCTAGCTTGAGGGAATAGGATTATGTGTTATGTGTTATGTGATCGAGTGCGGTGTATGGGCTGTGGTGACGAGCATCCATACACCGGCGTCTAGTATGACCGTGAGTCGTTGGAAAATAATTATTTTGAGATATATTACAGATGAATTGTTATTGTTCTCCCTTGTTGGGACTTGTTGTGATTGTTGTTTCTTTCTCTGCCCTTAACCGTGATTGTTATTTGGGTGAGGAAGAGTGATAATGCACGAAGGGTGATGCCGTGCCATGTTTATTTATTTATGCACGAAGGTTAATGCCGTGCCATGTTTATTTATTGATTATGCACGAAGGATCATGCCGTGCCCCTGTTATTGAACCATGTACGAAGGATCATGCCGTACTATGGATGTGAGGACGAGAGTAAAAGCACGAAGGGTGATGCCGTGTACTTTATTTGTTTATTTGGTGAGGATGAGAGTAAAAGCACGAAGGGTGATGCCGTGCAATTGTTTGCTATTCCTTGACTTGATATTACTTGTTTTTCCATTATATTTTATTTGGGTGATGCCGTACAATTGTTTGCCATTTCTTGACTTGATATTACTTGTGTTTCCATTATACCTTGTTTTCCTTGTGAACTTATCTGATTGTTATTTGGGTGAGGAAGAGTGATAATGCACGAAGGGTGATGCCGTGCCATGTTTATTTATTTATTTATGCACGAAGGATCATGCCGTGCACTATTATTGAACCATGTACGAAGGATCATACCGTACCATGGATGTGAGGATGAGAGTAAAAGCACGAAGGGTGATGCCGTGTACTTTATTTGCTTATTTGGTGAGGATGAGAGTAAAAGCACGAAGGGTGATGCCGTGCAACTGTTTGCTATTTCTTGAATCAATATTACTTGTGTTTACATTACACTTTGTTTTTCCTTGTGAAATTATTAACTGTGGTTAATTGTTGAATTCTTTAAGATATTCCTTATGGTGTTAATACTTGATTATTTCTTGTTATTTTGTGGTACACATATATATATTGAATTGCACGGGTTTATGTGGGTGTCTGGTCCTAGGCTTGTCACTACTTCGCCGGGATAGGCCAGGCACTTACCAGCACATGGGGTCGGTTGTGCTGATGCTACACTTCTGTGCGTTTTTGCACAGGTCCAGGTTACGATCAGGAGCAGCAGCAACAAGTAAATAGATTGCGTGGGAGTTGATCACATTTGAGACCGAGATAGCTTGCAGACGTCCGCAGGCCCGGCGTCTCTTTCTTTATTTATGTTAATAGCTGTAGTCTCATTGTTCCGAGACAAACGGAATTATGTTATATTTCCTTCAGACTTTTATGTGTAGTATTCCATAGTAGTTTGTGAGTTGGTGACTCCACGTCTTGGGTAGAGGATGTCAATATGATTTTTACTTTGTATTTAATTATTTCTATCTCGATAAAGTATTCCGCAATTATTTAATTACAATTGTGTTAAAAACAGGATAGTATGAATATAGTGGCTTGCCTAGCTACCACGAGTAGGCGCCATCACGATCCCGATGTTGGGGGAAAATCCGGGTCGTGACAATGCTCCTATAACATCACCGCTGAGCGGAACCCCAACACATAAGGAACTTACCAAGCCGTCTCACACTCATACGGCACAATATATCTTACATGAATTAACCAACCGCGAAATAAGACCGCGACTATCCCTTCATAAAGGGCGCATTGCTGGAAGAAACATAACTAGCCTGACGCAAGGCTCACTTCCACATTTAAATCTATCCACCGACCTTAAGTCTATCCTGGTCGTGCCAAGATAAGTCAATAGTATTTCACAGGTCTATAACCCAATAAGCAGAGTGCCCTCCAGGCATAACTTCTCAATTGAATGATATCACCAAAATCCTCATACTTGGTTTAAATTTCTAACCAATCAAGTGAATGCAAGTCGCACCTATACAATCTTCTTGTGGGACAAGCTCCCACCATCTTCCGAATAATTAAACGGGCATGCACATTCAACCCACCGACTGCACTAACACTGAAAAGCGATCAGGAGTCCCTAACCGGGATGCAAAGCCTTTCTCACAGAACACCGATCTCAAATGATACTGATGATAATACCCATCTTACTCAAAACACTGAAACTCCTTTCCTGCTCATCCGAGCTCTTCATATCACATTCATTGACCAAACTGTGACCTTGGTCCTTACTTCAATTTTCATACTACTCACTGCACCTCACGTGCCGATATACAATAGACGCAATTTCCATCATAGCTCTAGAACTGACGATAGACTAATACTTCATCACATAATACTTTCCATTTATCTCACTGCAGGAGAGCTATAACAACATACGGCGAATTCTCATAGCCATCGAATATGCCAATATCTAAGTAGTGGTCCAAGCCACCATAACCCTTTCCGAGGTCTACCTACTCAACAGGCCCCTAACAGACGAATACTTCAGAATGACATCAATCACTGCGGCCGACAAGTCTCAAATACACCGCCACAAATCACATGCATAACTCGTTGCATGAATCGATCATTGACACCAATACGCCAACTCAACTATGGCTGATCAATCTACTTCCTTCCAGGTTATCCCTGATTACCTTAGAAATGTTAATATCTTCCTTCAATACCTAACTTATTTCAACCGCACTTACCCCGAGTGACCTTAAATCATAAGGCCATGCTATCTCAAGAACGACGACCATTTCATGTCTCTCAAATACTACACCATAAGTCAAAACATCATAGATCGTTTTGTGCCTTTCTTCATAAGTTGCTTCAAAAGCTTGAGCCTTAACTGTACTTATAGACTTAGAATTATCAAGCACCACACTTTACCTCTTGAATTCACTAGGACCGCTACTGAGAACCATCCGGTTCTAACTTGCCCCAGTACGCAACCAACTCTACTGAATTTCTTTATAGTATATGAATACCCTCTCGATAAAGCATCCAGCGGAATCACTTCCCGCGAAGTCTGCACCTATACGAGGCATAAATCATGAATTTTCCCTCAAGTTTGAACATGAGCCAGTAAGGCTAAACATAACATGCATTCAACAATACATATACTCAAATTGCCACACATGGTCCTTTTCCCGTGGCTGCAATAACACAATAATACGCTGGTATCCATAATTCACACAGGTAATTAACCATGCGACCCAATCTTAAGCGGTGGGACTCTCCCACTTAGCCCAAAGCCACTATTACACGACTCTCGAACACATTATAACCATTCTCTCAAGTCATTTACTATTATTCAACTACAACTCACTTGATCCAACGAATATAACCACCTGTGCTATATTAGCACTCTAACACCATAGGGTATGAACTCATCCCAATACAACCAAGCATATTCCCGCTCTATGTATCGAGCATTCTTTACCACGACAGCTTAAGACATACCGTGATTCTCACACCTACGAAGCACTATGTAGCCTTCGCCGAAGTCTTCCCTGCTGATAATGAAATGTAGAATTATTATGGACACAGGAACATCAAAAATCCCAACGTCATACCATACGAGTCTCAACTCTTACTCTTCCACAAGTTTCAAAGAACTTTTTGAATAGCACCTAAATACAGTGCGAGCCAAATCTGATATGATACATGACCCATAATTTGGTCGTTGATAGTGAAATCCTTTCAGTTAGCACAAAGCCTTAAAGATACATCTTGCTAATCCACGATAATAGCCTTTATCATATGTACGTCTTCATCATAAGACAACCCAAGACATTGGTTTGGTACATGTCCTTCTTAAGACAGTTAAACTCATTTCCCCCAGTATCTCTGTTGGCTGAATTCTTCGCTAAATAGATATCTCATATGAACCATATAGTCTTTATTACCACTAACTATCTTTAGATCTACATCCACCTCGTGATTCTACCTTTATTGTGACGATTAGGCAGTTAAGTAAACCTTCTCAAGACCATACTTATCAACTGAATGTCAGAACCTAGTGCACCCCCATGTGCACAGTTGAAGATCTCTCAATTCTATTGCATTATCGATATGGATGACACGCGTTAACAATAGTTGAGTAAATTCTTGACTTCCTTGAGATCTCTCTGCAGTGTCACGAACCGTTGGCGCATACTTGATACCGAGTGCGCAATTTCAATACACGAGTGGATGCAAAAGAACATATGACATAGGCTCCAACCGAATAAATGGCGCACGATAAGGAATTCAAAGAATTGAAGAGTTTCCTAAACAGTTACATAGCCCCTCGTAGATAAATACAGACGTCTCCGTATCGATCAGCGAGAATCTAAGTAACCGGTCTGTGTCCCGTGACTCCTACGAACCTAGAGCTCTGATACCAACTTGTCACGACCCTAGTTCACCAATCGTGAACATGTCATGACGGCACCCAATCCCCACGACTAGGTAAGCCTAACACTTTGCGGAATGTACAAGTTTATGAACTTTAAACAAGAAATAGCGGAAAATGATATAAATAGGAATGTAATCCGTGCCGCTTGGCACATACACTCGTCAACACACCGCATAAAAATACCACCAAGACCCGGAATCCCACGGGTAACACAGACTAAAAGAAATACAACTGTGGCTCTATGTGTAAAGAGTATCTAAGACAACGAAATGAAGGAAATGTCAACTAGTACTACTAGAATAGAAGGAAAGCCTCTGGATCTGCGGACGTAGCAGATCATACCTCGAGGTCTCCAGAAAAGCTGCGGAAATCACCTAGCACGAGCCTCCTCTGATGTACCTGGATCTGCACAACAAAAGTGTGCAGAAGAGTAGCATGAGTACACCACGGCGGTACTCAGTATGTGCCAAGCCTAACCTCGAAGGAGTAGTGACGAGGTAGGTCAGGGCCCTACTGAGAAAAACAATAATATAATGATGATAACAAAATAAACAGTTTAACAGATAACAACAAAATTTCCAAAATAACAACATTTACGATGTTTACTGAAACTGTCTACAATCAAGCTAATAACAAATAACCAACTCAAATAAACAAATCCAGGATCCGTGGGAATTGAACCCACAGTCCCATTCTCAGTACCCCTGGGTCTCCGGGAATCGAACCCGCAGCCCATGTCTCAATAATATCTCAATAACTCGGGATCTCCGGAAATCGAACCCGCAGTCCTTACCAGTAATTCAGCATCTTGGGAATCGAACCCGTAGTCCACATTTCAATAATCTCAGGATCTCGGGAATCGAACCCGTAGTCCACATTTCAATAATCTCAGGATATCGGGAATCGAACCCGTAGTCCACATTTCAATAATCTCGGGATCTCGGGAATCGAACCCGTAGTCCACATTTCAATAATCTCGGGATCTCGGGAATCGAACCCGTAGTCCATATTTCAATAATCTCAGGATCTCGGGAATCGAACCCGTAGTCCATATTTCAATAATCTCAGGATCTCGGGAATCGAACCCGTAGTCCATATTTCAATAATCTCGGGATCTCGGGAATCGAACCCGTAGTCCATATTTCAATAATCTCAGGATCTCGGGAATCGAACCCGTAGTCCCTACCAATAACTCAGGATCTCGGGAATCGAACCCGTAGTCCACATCTCAATAAATCTCAGGATCTCCGGGAATCGAACCCGCAGTCCCTACCAATAACTTATCAATAAACTTCGGGTCTCCGGGAATCGAACCCGCAGCCCTTGGATCTCCGGGAATTGAACCCGCAGTCCACAAACACAGCAAGTAAAGGAATACACAGAGAGAAATATAATATGCTTAACTATAACTCCACCGAGGACTAGTGCCAACAATTATCAAGAAGTTCAAGTAGGACAATTAGGCAATTAGACAGATAAATCCTACCTAATCATGCTTCCCTAACGAATACCGGGTAGATGTCACAATTTAATAAATTAAGAATAGGAATATCACGAATTGAACAATTCAAGTAAAGTGAGTTACAACAACCAGCGCATGTACACGCCCGTCACCTCGCGTACAAGGCATTTAAACTATCACATAATATCCTAGGGGTAAAGGTTCCCCCACACGAGGTTAGACAAGCCACTTACCTCGACTCCGGTACAAAACCGCTAAGAAATAACTCTCTTGCCGCGAATGTCGGCCTCCAAAGGTGTAATACCTGATAAAAATCAATGGAATCACATCAAAATAGGCCAATTGGGCATTACCCAATCAAAACAATCGAATTACACCCAAACCACAAAGTTGCCAAAACCCGACTTTCGGTACGCTTCTCAAAAAAATTACGAAAGTTACATTTTCAGATTCCTTATCTCAACACGAGTCTAACCATACCAAGAACACCCAAATCGGACCACAAATGGCCCATCAAATCCTTGATTCTATCCAAGAGGGTTTTCTACCATTTTTAACAAAAATTCTCAAATTAAAGACTAAAACTTGCAATAGATTCGAGCTATACAACCAAAATTGAGTTAAGAGTACTTACCCTTTTGATTTCTCCAAAAATCTCCCGAAAAATCGCCTTACCCGAGCTCCAAATCGTCAAAAATGGCAAATGGGACGAAGTTTGAACTTTATTCTGCTGCCCAGGCATTTGTTCTTCGCGTTCGCGGTCCTTCTCTCGCGTTCGCGAAGAACAAACTCCCAGAAATTCATTTTTCCAACTTGCTCGGACAGCCTCTATTGCAATGGTCATAACGTTTTACACACAACTCCAAATGACAATTATAATATGTTTCGGAAACCTAGATTCAAAGAGCTACAACTTTCGTTTTTTAATCACCTCAAAATTCCTTGTAGATAAAAAGATATGAGCTTCCGAAGTAGGACCTGTGCGACAGAAAATCCTTCTTCGCGAACGCGAGGGACTCTTCGCGAACGCGAAGAACAAAGTCTCTGATGGAAAATCCTTCTTCGCGAACGCGATGCCTTCATTGCGAACGCGAAGAACAAAGTCTTAGAGGCCAAATTCTTCTTCGTGAACGCGATAGGACCCTCGCGAACGCGAAGAACAATACCAGATACCAGAACAACAGTCCAAAAACTTCCAAAAATGACCCGTTAGGCATCCGAAATCGTCCCGAGGCCCCGGGACCCCAACGAAAACCACCAACATACTCCAAAACATGATACGAACTTGTTCCAATCATAAAAACACCACCCTAAACATCAAAATCACCAATTACACACGGATTCAAGCCTAAGTTTCTTCAAAACTTTCGAAACTAACATTCAATCAAAAACCCGACCAAACGACGTCCGAATGACCTAAAAATTTGCGGACATATCCAAAATCACATAACGAAGCTATAGAAATTGTCGGAATTCCATTCCGACCCCCGGATCAAAATCTCACCTAACGTTCGGATTCGCCAAAATTTCAAACTTCGGCATTTCAAGCCTAATTGAGCTACGGACCTCCAAAATACATTCCGAATACGCTCCCAACCCCGAAATCACCTAACGAAGCTAATGGAACCATCGGATTTCCGTTCCGAGATTGTCTTAACACTGTTCCGGCTACGGGCCATTTTCTAGCTTAAAAGTTCTCATTTAGGGACTAAATGTCCCAAAATGCTCCAAATTTCAGAACCGACTCTCCCGGCAAACCACAATAGCAGAAATGAACTTAGGGGAACAGTTAAATTAGGGATTGGGGCGTGATTTTCTAAAACGACCGGTCGGGTCGTTACAGCAATGCATGATATGACCGCTACGGCGCGTAGCCCGATCCAATTTGGGTTCCCGTGCTCACTGTGGGGGTTCAGACTCCGGAGGGGCTCCTACAGCCCAAGCACAATATCACTACGGCGTGCAGTCAGATCCAACATATATCTCGCTGCGGCGTGCAGCCCGATCCACTACTAGTCAGCTAATATGCAGATACAGCCTCGCGAGGCTCAAAAGTAGTTTTTGAAAACTCTTTTTATCATTTTTCAGTTGGAAAACGGTAATATCAAGTTCCAGAGATTGGAAATAGCATGATAACAGGAATAGCTACGGACTGGTAGTAACTAACATGTCAATATGAATAGACAATGATAACGATCCTCGTGGGATCCAATAACTAGCTCACGGCCAACATGTATACTCAACCGCCCAAGAAGGGGGTTCCTCGGCTCAAGATTGGCCAATATCACAATATATAGTATGCAACCATCCGAGAAGGAGGTTCGACGGCTCAAGAATAGCCAATATCATAACAGAGTATCAACAAGTCGGACTAAGCCATAGTCCCCAATCACAATCGACCCCGCACTCACATGAGAGTACGTGTCTCGCCCTATACAGCGTCACAAACTGGTATACCGGGGTTTCGAACCCGCTGGTCATCACCCACATCTATTACTCACCTCAATACAGCGCAACGACTACTTCGCAATGCCCTTGCCACGAGAATCAAGCTCCGCACATGTAGAATCTGATCAAATACAGTAAAAACACAACAAATTAGGCCAATGGGACGACACCCAATCAATACAACTCAATTTACATCAAAATTCTCAAAGTTGCCAAAACCCGACTTTCGGTACGCTTGTCGAAAAATTACAAAAGTCACATAATTGGAACCCTCATCTCGATACGAGTCTAAGCATATTAATTTTTCCAAATTCGGACTCCATTTTCCCATTCAAAACCTTGATTTTTCTAAAGTTCAAGCCTAGGGTTAAATATTCCATGAATCACCCCAAATTCCTCCATTTTCATGATATAATTGCATAATATTATCAATACTAATCATAGTTTAAGTCCATAGTTGATAACCTAATGATTTCCCTTGAGTTTCTCTTCAAAATCGCCCAAATCGCCTCTAAAGCCGAGACCCAAATGTGTGAAATGTTTTTGAAATTTTCTAACTTTTTATACACTTAACTCACTGCGATTTTCGCTTCTGCGATACATGGACCACTCCTGCGGGTCCGCTTCTGTGGAAAGTCTTCCGCTCCTGAGGAATGTTCCGCTTTTGCGACCAAGAGTCCGCTCCTGCAGACTCGCCTATGCGATCAGTCACCCGCTTCTGCGGACTCCCCATTTCGCCTCTTGACCGCTTCTGCGGTATACTCTTCGCTCCTGCGATGCCGCCTCAGCGGACATTTTTCTGCTTCTGCGAAGACAAGCGCTCCTGCGCCCCCTCATCCGCTTCTGCGGACTCGCTCCTGCGCCCCCATTTCCGCAGGAGCGAAAACAACAGAACCAGAACACTTCCCTGCAATTTTCCACATTTTCTCCCGTTTAGCCATCCGAAAACACCCCGAGGCCCCCGGGACCTCAAGCAAACACACCAACACATCCTAATACCTTATTCGGATCTTGCTCCAATCCTCAAAACACGTCTAACAACATCAAAACCCATAATTCACATCGAATTCAAGCCTAAATTCCTTAAAACATTCCGAATTACACAATCAATCAAAAACCCGACCAAACGACGTCCGAATGACCTGAAATTTTGCGGACATATCCAAAATCACATAACAAAGCTACAGGAATTGTCGGAATTCCATTCCGACCCCCGGATCAAAATCTCACCTACCGTTCGGATTTAGACAAAATTCAACCTTGGCCAATTCAAGCCTATTTCTACACCGGACCTCCAAATTCAATTCCGATTGCTCGCCTAAGTCACAAATCACCTCCCGGAACTAACCAAATCATCAGAATCCGATTCCGAACCCCCTAACCAAATAGGCAACTCCGGGTTGACATTCCATGTTCAAGTTTCCTTCAAAAAGGCTATATGCCTCATTTTCAATCCAATTCACTCCTTACTCACCCGATAGAATCTAACACTGATATGAAAGCATAAAACATGTAATTGCAACATAACGGGGTGGTAATTCCCGTGACGACGGGCTGGGTCGTCACAGATATTCCCTTTTGTTCGAACAAAGAAGTCTTAGAGCCTAATTCCAACATCCGAAATTCTATGTCAGACCTGTTTTTCATCAAGAGATCACTCCATTATTCCCTACACGCCGTCCTCAACCATGACTGCATAACTTTGCTGGATTCTTACCTTTCAATACAAAATCCATAGGACCACGATAATATTTTATGACCAAGCCAAAATTCAACGAATCGGATGCTCCCATTGCACCTCATGATCTACATAGGTCTTGTTCTATATTTTTCAATACTGACACGACGGAAGAGGTGTGCCGATATTCATAACCAACTACTGAATCAACAATTCATTGGGTTTATACTCCTCACAAGATCTATTACCTTGTCCTAACCCAGAGAATGATCTTTTTCTCTATAATATACTTCAAATAATCCGTTTGCACTGACCCCAAATCCCATAACCTCATCTCACCCAGTACGAACTGCTCAGGCTATAAGCCACCTCAGACATAATCAAAAGTCCTGCAAGATGACACAATGTGCTAGTAGGCTACTAATTCGTACGTGATACAAAAGGAAGGCGAACTCTAGAAAGAACTATTCAACTCGTACACTAACATGGACTTCCTCAGGAAATAGGAAACAGAAAAAACAAATATGGACACTGAAATAAACATCACACTGTTGTGGCGTGCAACCCGATCCCAACAATATACCCATGGCGGTGTGCCACCCGATCCAAACAATATATCCATGGCGGCGTGCCACCCGATCCATATATAGAACTCACATAAGGAGATATACGTCGAGCTGAATAGCTCATCACATCAAAA
The DNA here is from genome assembly GCA_032618575.1 of Nicotiana noctiflora. Taxonomy (NCBI): domain Eukaryota; kingdom Viridiplantae; phylum Streptophyta; class Magnoliopsida; order Solanales; family Solanaceae; genus Nicotiana; species Nicotiana noctiflora. Next base: position 28,596 of record JASVEL010002855.1, read on the forward strand.
TATTGAATATCGGTCATAAGCACACTAAGGTGCATAATATCGTTCAAAAGGAAACATATAGCGTTATAGGCTAGTAACTCAAGCACAACTGAGGTGCGATTCATGATCTAAGTCTCAAGAGACATCATGCTCATATAACATCACCGCTGAGCGAAACCTCAACACATAAGGAATTTACCAAGCCGTCTCATAACTCATACGGCGTAATATATCTTTACATGAATTAACTAACCACGAAATAAGACCGCGACTGTCCCTCCATAAAGGGCGCATTGCTGAAAGAAACACAACTGGCCAGACGTAAGGCTCACTTCCACATAAATCTATCCACTGACTTTAAGTCCATCTTGATCGTGTCAAGCTAAGCCAATAATATTTCACAGATCTATAACCCAGTAAGCAGAGTTCCCTCCAGGCATAAATTCTCAAATGGATTATATTACCAAGATCCTCATACTTGGTTTAAATTTCTAATTAATCAAGTGACTACATGTCACACCTATACAATCTTCTTGTGGGACAAGCTCCTACCATCTTCCGAATAATTAACGGGCCTGCACATTCAAACCACCGGCTATATTAATGCTGAAAAGCGATCAGGAGTCCCTAACCGAGATGTAAAGCCTTTCTCACAGAACACCGATCTCTAGTGATACTGACATTAATACCCATCTTACCCAAAACACTGAAACTCCTTTCCTGCTCATCTGAGCTCTTTATATCACATTCATTGACCAAACTGCGGCCTTGGTCCTTACTTCAAATTCCAAACCACTCACTGCACCTCACGTGCCGATATACGATAGAAACAATTTCTATCACAACTCTAAAACTGATGATAGGCTAATATTTCATCATATAAGACTTTCCATTTAACTCACTTCAGGAGAACTATAGCAACATACAGGCGAATTCTCTTAAACATCGTATATGCCAATCTCTAAGTAGTGGTCCAAGAAACCATAACCCTTTCCAAGATCTACCTACTTATAACAGCCCCTAACATAAGAATACTTCAGAATAATATCAATCACAGCGACCGACAAGCCTCAAATGCACCGCCACAAATCACATACATAACTCGATCACGCTGAATGAACTGATCGCTGACACCAAAATGCCAACTCAACTATGGGTAATCAATCTAATTCCTTCCAGTTTGTCTTTGATTACCTTAGAAATGTTAATATCTCCCTTCAATACCTAACTTATTCCAACCGCACTCACCCCGAGTGACCTTAAATCATGAGGCCGTGCTGTCTCAATAGGACGACCATTTCATGTCTCTCAAATGCTACACCACAAGTCAAAACATCATAGAACACTTTGTGCCTTTCTTCATAAGTTGCTTCAAAAGCTTGACTCTCAACTGTACTTATAGACCCAGAATTATCAGGCACTACACTTTACCTCTTGAATTCGCTAGGACCGCTGTTGAGAGCCATCTGGCTCTGACCTGTCCCAGTATGCAACCAACTCTACTAAAATTTATAACACATGAATACCCTCTCGATAAAGCACTCAGCGGGATCACTTTCCTCGAAGCCTGCACCTATACGAGGCATAAATCATGAATTTTCCCTCAAGTTTGAACATGAGCCAGTAAGGCTAACCATAACATGCATTCAACAATTCATATACTCAAATTACCAGTCATGGTCCTTTTTCATAGCTGCAATAACCCATTAATATGCTAATACCAAGAATTCACGCAGGTAATTAACCATGCGACCCAATCGTAAGCGGTGGGACTCTCCCACTTAGCTCAAAGCCACTATTACACAAACTCTCGAACATATTAGAACCATTCTCTCAAGTCATTTACTCTTATTCAACTGCAATTCGCTTGATCCAACGAACATAACCACTTGTGCCCTATTATCACTCGGACACCATAGGGTATGACCTCATTCCAATACAACCAAACATCTTCCCGCTCCATGCACCGAGCATTCTTTACCAATGACAGCTTAAGACATACTGTGATTCTCACACATCTATGAAGCACCATGTAGCCTTTGTCGAAGTTTTCCCTGCTGATAATGAAATGTAGAATTATTATAGACATAGGAACATCAAAAGTCCCAATGTCATACCATACAAATCTCAACTCTTACTCATCAGCAAGTTTTCAAGAACTTTTGAATAGCACTTAAATACATCGCAGGCAAAATCTGATATGACACATGACCCATAATTTGATCTTTGATAGTGAAATCCTTTCACTTGGCACGAAGCCATAAGATACATCCTGCTAATCCATGATACTAACCTTTATCATTTGTACATCATCATCATAAGACAACCCAAGACATTCGTTTGGTACATGTCCTTCTTATGATAGTTAAACTCACTTCCCCCAGTATCTCTGTTGCTAGTTGAACCCTTCGCTAAATAGACATCTCCTACGAACCATATAGTCTTTATTACCACCAACTATCTTTAGATCTACATCCACCTTGTGATTCTACCATTACTGTGACGATTAGGCAGTTAAGTAAACCTTCTCAAGACCGTACTTATCAACCGAATGTCAGAACCTAGTGCACCCCCATGTGCACAATCTGAATGGATCTCTCAATACTTTTGCATTATCGATATGGATGACACGCGGTAATAGTGGTTGATTAAATTTTTGGCTCCCCTATAATCCCTCTGTAGTATCACGAATCGTCAGCACATACTTGATACCGAGTGGGCAAATTTCAATACACGAGTGGATGCAAAGGAACACATGATATAGGCTTCAACTGATTAAATGATGCACGATAAGGAATTCAAAAAAATTGAAGAGTTTCCTAAACAGTTACATAGAACCTTATAGGTAAATACAGGCGTCTCCGTATCGATCAGTGAGAATCTAAGTAACCGGTTTGTGTCTCGTGACTCCTACGAACCTAGAGCTCTGATACCAACTTGTCACGACCCTAGTTCACCAATCGTGAACCTGTCATGACGGCACCCATCCTTCGCGACTAGGTAAGCCTAATACGATGCAGAATGTACAATTTCATGAACAGAAGATAAGATAACAACAGAATAATGTAAATGAAATGTAATAAGTGTCGCTCGACACATACACTTCGCCAAAACACACAAAGCAACATACTACCAAGACTCGGAAACCCACGAGCAACACAGACTAAGAAAGAGTACAACTGTGGCTCTATACATCAGGAATGTCTATACAACAAGAATAAGGGAAATAACTGCTATCACTAGTGAGAATAGAAGGGGACTTTTCGGATCCGCGAATGTAGCACATCATGCCTCGAGTCTCCTGAAGTGCTGCTAGATCACCTGAAATGCGACTGATCTGATGTACCTGGATTTGCACAACAAAAGTGTGCAGAAGAGTAGTATGAGTACACCACGGCGGTACTCAGTAAGTGCCAAGCCTAACCTCGATGGAGTAGTGACGAGGAAGGCCAGGGCCCTACCGAGAAAACAATAACATAATGATAATAATAATATCGAGCAGTTTAAATAAGAATGAGTATGAGATAACAACAATAAGGTAAATACTGTAACCGTCTACAATTAAGCTAACAAGAGTAACCAACACAACATAAATCCAAATCAACAAGTCCAGGATCTCCGGGAATTTAACACGTAGTGCCTCTCTATATTCAACAACTTAGGATCTCCGGGAATTGAACTCGCAGTCCATACATCAGTACCTCTAGGTCTCCGGGAATCCAACCCGCAGCCCTCAGATCTCCGGGAATTGAACCCGCAGTCCGTATCTCAATGTCTCAGGATCTCCGGGAATCAAACTCGCAGTCCGTATCTCAATAGCTCAGGATCTCCGGGAATTTAACCCGCAGTCCGTATCTCAATAAAATCCGAGTCTCAAGGAATCAAACCCGTAGCCCTTGGATCTCCGAGAATTGAACCCGCAGTCTACAAAAACTACAACTTCGGGTCTCCGGGAATCGAACCCGCAGCCCTTGGATCTCCGGGAATTGAACTCGCAGTCCACAAAAACAAACACTATCAAGAGTAGGAAAACACAGAGAAATATGAACTACATGACTACAATCTACACCAAAACCAGCATCAACAAGTTCCAGGAAGTTCAATAAAGACAAGTAGGCACTTAGACAGATAATCCTATCTAATCATGTTTTTCTAACTAATCTCAAACAAATATCACAATTGAATTAACTAAATAACAAGAATACCATGATTTGAACAGTTCAAGTAAGGTGGTTTCCAACAATTTGCGCATGTACATGCCCGTCACCTCGCGTACAAGGCATTTAAATCAACACGTAATATCCTAAGGGAGAAGGTTCCCCCACGCGAGGTTAGACAAGCCACTTACCTCAATTCCGGTACGAAATTGCTAAGAGACAACTCTCTTGCCACGAGTATCGGCCTCCGCAGGTGTAGAATCTGATCAAAATCAATAGAAATACATCAAAATAGGCCAAATGGGCATTACCCAATCGAAATAATTCGAATTACACCAAAAACCACAAAGTTGCCAAAACCCAACTTTCGGTACACTTTTCGAAAAATTACGAAAGTTATATTTTTGAGTTCCTAATCTCAACACGAGTCCATACATATATAGTTTACCAAAATCGGATTCCCTTTGCCCATTCAAATCGTCGATTTACCATAACCCAGGCTTAGGGCAAAAACCGCTCATTAATTCTCCCATTTACGGTGAAATAATTGAAGATTCAAAGAAAAATCACGTATTTGGCCATAAAACTTACCTCCGATGATTACCCGGTGAAATCCCTGCAATTTCTCGTCACTTTGCTCTCTAAGAACTCAACAATGGGGGTTTTGAGTAAATGAGTCACGGGTGATATGTTCTGATTTTTAATATTTCTGCCAGGTCTCTAACTCTATGCGATCACAGCCTTTGGCTCGCGATCGCGATGTACAAAATTTGGGCGGCTAGAATTCTTTCTACGCGATAGCAGCCCTTGGCCCGCAATCACAATGACCAACTTTTCGCCCTTACGCGATCGCAAAATTTGCTCCGCGGTCGCACAGCTTCTAGACTCGACCTTATGCGATCGCGACACTGGCTACGCGATAGCATTGCATCCAGACATTACCTTACGCGATCGCAGACGATCCCTCGCGATCGCGATGTACACCAACTTTCTCTTACGCGATCGCATGAATCACTTTGCGATCGCGAAGAGCAAAATATCTGCTCTATTATTGCAGCAGAACAGCAGTGCCTTTTGGCACAAAATGGTCCATTTGGACCCTCGGATTCATCCCGAGGCCCCCGGGGCCCCAAAGAAAACCACCAACCTACTCCAAAACACGATACAAACTTGTTCCACTCATAAAAACATACCCTTAAATATGGAAATTACCAAATCAAAGCGAATTCAAGCATAAGTTTCATCCAAAACTTCCGAAACCTACATGCTATCTAAAATCTGACCAAACAATATCCGAATGACCTAACAATTTGCAGACATATCCAAAATCACCTAACGAAGCTACTGCAACTGTCAGAATTCCATTCTAACTCCCAGATCAAAATCTGACCTATCGATCGAATTTCCAATGCATTTCAAGCCTAATTGAGCTACAGACCTCCAAAATACATTCCAAATGCGCTCCCAACCCTGAAATCACCTAACGGAGCTAATCGAACCATTAGATATCCGTTCAGATGTCGTCTTAACACTGTTCTGAATATGGGCTATTTTTCAACTATAAAGCTCTCATTTAGGGACTAAGTGTCCCCAAACACTCCAAATTCTAGAACCGAACCTCCCAGCAAACTACAATAGAAGAAATGAACTTAAGGGAACAGTTAGATTGGGGATCGGGCCATAAATTTCAAAAATGACCGGCCGGGCCGTTACACCAACGATCTGCTCATGGCCTCGATCATCAAATAATAAGCCTTTTCTTGGAGCTGATTTTATATACCGAAGAATACGAAAAACTGCATCCAAATGACTATCACAGCGAGAATCCATAAACTTTCTCACAAAACTCACAGGAAATGAAATTTCAAGTCTAGTCATTGTGAGGTAATTTAATTTACCAACCAACCGCCTATATCTTGCAGGGTCGCTAAGAGGCTCCCTCTGATGTGGCAGAAGTTTAGAATTCAAATCCATCGGAGTGTCAACAGGTCTACAACATGTCATTTTTGTCTCCTCAAGAATATCTAAGGCATACTTCCATTGTGAAATCACAATACCTGAGCTAGACTGAGCGACCTCAATACCCAAAAAATACTTTAATCGGCCCAGATCCTTAGTTTAAAAGTGCTGAAAGAGATGTTGCTTCAACTTACTAATATCATCCTGATCATTGCCGGTAATAACAGTATCGTCACCATAAGCGACCAGATAAATACCGAGATTTGAAGTAGAATGTCTAAATACAAAGTGATCACCTTCACTATAAGTCATGCCAAACTCCTAAATAAATGTGCTAAACTTACCAAACTAGGCTCAGTCACACCTCTTTTTTTGCTACACCCGCAAGGGCGTAAAGCCATTATTTCACTTAAAGGACAATCGAAACAGGATTTATTATTAAGATTCAGAGTCGCCAATTGGGATATTAATGGTGTCCCAAGTTACCAATTCAATCCCCAATCGAGGAAATTATGAATCTGTTAATAGTCCGCGAACCAGAAATCCGAGTAAGGAATTCTATTACACCGGAAGAAGGTGTTAGGAATTGCCAAGTTTCGTGGTTCTAGCACGGTCGCTCAACTGTTATATTTGGATTTATCTAATTTCAAAACATGGTTTAGCTTATATGCTTTTAACTTTGAACCGCTTTTATTATTATTATTTTCAGAGAATTGCAACGTCGTGAAAATATGTCTCGAACCGCGTCACATAAATCCACCCACAATTTTTGACACATTTTGACTACGTTGAGATTTGGATTTGGGTCATATAAATGTGCACCCGTATTTAACAAGGTAAAATTATTATAACGTGCCTAAAAGATCTAACACATTATTATCTTTGGGGAGGACCGTGAAATTTGCTAAACGATCCATCCCGAAATCTAAGTATTTTGATATAAGTAATTAATGAGGGCCCCACAATTTGTGTTTTATTTGGCGAGGCTCATCTCGTTTTTATTTACAGGCCACCCTAAAGCAACTGTCACACCTCTTTTTTCTATTACTACACCCTGCAAGAGATATAAAAAAAGAGTTATTTTCAACTTAAAGTGACAATCGAACTGGGATTCATTTATTAATAGGTTCAGAGTCACCACTTGGGAGATTTATAGTGTCTCAAGTCACCGATTTGAATCCTGAATCGAGGAAAAGGTTTGATTCTATTTAACAGTCGTGAACTAGAAATCCAGGTAAGAAATTCTGTTAACCCAGGAGATGGTGTTAGGCAGTCCCGAGTTTCTTGGTTCTAGCATGATCAGTCAACTGCTATATTTGGCTAAATTTTTTATTTTTATACATGTTATGCATGTAGTGCAATTTAGAATGATTTAACCGCTTGTGATGACCCGGTCCGTCATCATTTGAGTTATCACCCCGTTATCCCCGTATTACGCTTGTTAATGTTCCAATATGCATGTTTGGTGAGTTTGAGTCAATTCGGGTTGAGTTTGTTTGGAAAAGAGACAAATAGTCTCTTAGAAGAAGGAATTGTTGGGAAAAGACAGCTGGATGTTGATTGGTGAGTTAGAGAGCTCGGAATCAAATTCTGATGATTCGGTCATGTGACGACCCAAAGGGTCATCACTTATTTTATTAATAATTTCGAGCTTCGAGGCCTTGAAAACCTCATTCTATGTTGCCTCGATTTACGTGCACGATCCGAGCATGTAGCCGGAAAGATTTTGTGATAGAAAATATGAATTCTATGAGAAATTTGGATAAAAATGATATTAATATTGATATGGTTGACTTCGGTCAACATTTTTGGTAAACGGATCCGGACTCGAGATTGGATGGTCCCGAGAGGTCCGTAGGAAAATATGGGACTTGGACATGTGTCCGGAGTCGAATTCTGAGGCCTAGAGCCCAAGTTAAGAATTTTTATGTGAAATTGTTTTTGATGCAATTATTAAAGGAAATAAAATAATAGACCTTGGTATCGGGCTCGTATTTTGGTTCCGACGCCCGGTACAAGTCTTAAATATTATATATGTGATTTCTGTAAAGTTTGGTGACATTTGGATGTCGTTTGAGATGTTTTGGACCTTGAGTTCCAAGTTAAGAAGTTTTGAAAATCAAAAGTATGAAAATCATGAGTTTGAGGCTCGATTTGATTAAAACGAAGTGATATTGGCGATATGATCGCACGAACAAGTCCATAATGTGTTTTTGAGGTTGTGTACATGTTTGGTTTGGAGCCCGGGGGCTCGGGTAAAGATTTGATAGGCCGTTGGATGAAATTCTGAATTTTGAACTGCTGGTTTTTTTCACCCAGTTGTTGGCTTCGCAATTGCGAAGAATTTCTCGCAATTGCGAAGGGGACAATGCGAACAATTGATCGCAAATGCGAAGCCGGCCTTGTTCGCAAATGCGAACAATTGTTCGCATTTGCGAAGGTCCCAATGCTGCCTATGTTCGCAAATGCGAACAATAGTTCGCAAATGCGAACATTTCCCATACTTGCCTTGGTTCGCAAATGCGAACCATTGTTCGCAAATGCGAACACCGCCTTATACAGAGCATGTGTTCGCAAATGCGAACATTGGTTCGCAAATGCGAACATCCCCTTGACTGCCAGTGTTCGCAAATGCGAACTTATGTTCGCAAATACGAACTTCCCACCCTTAGCTTATTTTTCAAACTCCGAAATTGGTCGGGGTTCGCAATTGCGAACCCATGTTCGCAAATGCGAACACGGAGACCTGAAAAACACGAATTTCGGTCATTTCTTCACATTTTACAAAACCAAAACACTCATTTGCGATTCTTCAAGGATTTCTTCTTCATCAAAACGATTGTAAGTCACTTTTTACTTAATTCTTTCAATTCCTAACATCATTAAACATGTTTTTCATTAGAAATCAAATGTTGTCATGGTAAAATTCTTGTTTTTGTTAGAAAATAGGGTTTTTCATAAATTGGGGAATTGGACCTCGAATTGAGGTCCGATTTTGAAACAAATTATATACATGAACTCGTGGGGGATGGGTAACCGGATTTTGGTCCTAACCCCGAATTCCGACCATGTGGGCCCGGGGTTGAAATTTACTATTCATGGCGAGAATGTTGTAAAAGTGTTATTTGGTATTAAGAATTAGTTTGTTGAGTAGAATTGATGATATTAAATCAATTGTGTATAGATACGGTTGGATTGGAGCCAAATTGAAAGAAAAGACATTTCCACGGATTGAATTGTTCATAAGCATTCGAGGTAAGTGTTTGTTCTATCCTAGCTTGAGGGAATAGGATTATGTGTTATGTGATCGAGTGCGGTGTATGGGCTGTGGTGACGAGCATCCATACACTGGCGTCTAGTATGACCGTGAGTCGTTGGAAAATAATTAATTTGAGATATATTATAGATGAATTGTTATGGTTCTCCCTTATTGGGACTTGTTGTGAAGATAAACATTGATTGCCCTTGATGGGACGGTTTATGAATTACTATTTCCTTCTTTGCCCTTAACTCTGTGATTGTTATTTGGGTGAGGAAGAGTGATAATGCACGAAGGGTGATGCCGTGCCATGTTTATTTATTTATGCACGAAGGTTAATGCCGTGCCATGTTTATTTATTTATGCACGAAGGATCATGCCGTGCCCTGTTATTGAACCATGTACGAAGGATCATGCCGTACTATGGATGTGAGGATGAGAGTAAAAGCACGAAGGGTGATGCCGTGTACTTTATTTGCTTATTTGGTGAGGATGAGAGTAAAAGCACGAAGGGTGATGCCGTGTAATTGCTTGCTATTTCTTGAATTAATATTACTTGTTTTTCCATCATATTTTATTTGGTTGATACTGTGCAACTATTTGCCATTTCTTGACTTGATATTACGTGTGTTTCCATTATACCTTGTTTTTTCCTTGTGAACTTATTTGATTGTTATTTGGGTGAGGAAGAGTGATAAAGCATGAAGGGTGATGCCGTGTACTTTATTTGTTTATTTGGTGAGGATGAGAGTGAAAGCACGAAGGGTGATGCCGTGCAACTGTTTGCCATTTCTTGAATTGATATTACTTGTGTTTACATTACACTTTGTTTTCCTTGTGAAATTATTAACTGTGGATAATTGTTGAATTCTTTAAGATATTCCTTATTGTGTTAATACTTGACTATTTCTTGTTATTTTGTGGTACACATATATATATTGAATTGTACAGGTTTATGTGGGTGTCTGGTCCTAGGCTTGTCACTACTTCGCCGGGATAGGCCGGGCACTTACCAGCACATGGGGTCGGTTGTGCTGATGCTACACTTCTGTGCGTTTTTGCACAGGTCCAGGTTACGATCAGGAGCAGCAGCAGCAGCAATAAATAGATTGCGTGGGAGTTGATCACATTTGAGACCGAGGTAGCTTGCAGACGTCCGCAGGCCCGGCGTCTCTTTCTTTATTTATGTTAATAGCTGTAGTCTCATTGTTCCGAGACAAACGGAATTATGTTATATTTCCTTCAGACTTTTATGTGTAGTATTTCATAGTAGTTTGTGAGTTGGTGACTCCACGTCTTGGGTAGAGGATTTCAGTATAATTTTCACCTTGTGATTTGATTTTTCCATTTCGATAAAGTATTCCGCATTTATTTAATTAAAATTGTGTTAAAAACAGGATAGTATGAATACGGTGGCTTGCCTAGCTACCACGAGTAGGCGCCATCACGATCCCGATGTTGGGGGAAAATCCGGGTCGTGACAAGTTGGTATCAGAGCTCTAGGTTACATAGGTCTCACCACTCACGAACAAGCTTAGTAGAGTTTGAGAGGTAGGTACGGAGACGTCCGTACTTGTCCTCCAAAGTCTATTGAGTTAGGAAAAAGTCTCTCATTTGTTCTTTCTTGTCGTGCGACTTGTTCCTCGATTACTGATTGAATTTCTATTCTGTCCTTTCGCAGATGGTGAGGACACGCGCTTCTTCGTCCGCTGACCAGCAGGCCGAGCCCCAGGCAGCTCATGTGAGGGGCAGGGGCCAAGGCCGTATTAGAGGCCGTGGTAGGGGTAGAGCTCAGCCCCAGGCAGCTACCCCAGAGGTGGAGCCTCATATTGAGATTGATGAGGAGGTTCCGGTTCCAGCAGCTCCAGCGGGCCCAGCTCAGGTCCCGGGAGAGGCTTTGATTACCCCGGATCTCCGGGATGCTTTGGTCAGAATAGCGGGATTTATGGATAGCATCGCCAGAGCGGGTCTATTATCAGTTGCCCCAGCTACTTCTCAGGCTGGAGGAGGGGCCCAGACTCCTATTGCTCATACTCCGGAGCCAGTAGCTCCTCAGCCTCAGGCACCAGTAATCCAGCCAGTTGTGGCCACTCAGTCAGGTACCACAGCTCATGCCGGTGATGGAGCGGCCATGACTTCTGATTCGTTATGGAGGCTTGATCGGTTCTCCAAGTTATTTACCACTACATTCGGTGGAGCCGCATCAGAGGATCCTCAGGACTTTTTATTCAGTTGCCATGAGATTCTCAAGACTATGGGGATCGTGGAGACAAACGGAGTTGATTTCTGTACCTTCAGACTTGCAGGATCCGCCAAGACTTGGTGGAGAGATTATTGCCTGACTCGACCAGCAGGGTCCCCAGCTCTATCATGGGACCAGTTTGCGGAACTATTTATGGAGAAGTTTCTCCCTGCTACTCAGCGGGATTTACTTCGGAGGCAGTTTGAGCGCCTCCATCAGGGCACTATGACAGTTACACAGTATGAGACGAGATTTATTGACTTGGCTCGTCATGCAGTGGTGATACTTCCCACGGAGCGGGAGAGGGTCCGCAGATTTATAGATGGGCTTAATCAGCCGATTAGACTCCAGATGGCTATGGGCGTGGGGAGTGACATATCATTTCAGAAGGCAGCCAATGCAGCACGCAGAGTTGAGATGGCTCTCGCTAGAGGAGGCGGTTATTCTTCGGATAAGAGGCCTCGTCATTCGGGTAGGTTTGGTGCTTCTTCCTCTGGTAGCAGAGAATCCTTTGATAGAGGCCAGTCCTCCAGGCCTTTTCATTCCGCCCTTCAGGCTTCACAGGGTGGATCAGGTGATCGTGGTTCTCGGGGGCATTATTCAGACCAGTCTCCTATTAATGCTCGGCCTCTTCAGAGTGTTCGTGGAGGCCATTCAGGTCGTCAGGGCCAGCAGCCCTATCAGTCTAAGAGTTGCTACGGTTGTGGTGACCCAGGTCATTTTATCAGGTACTGCCCTCGAGCAACGGGCAACTCTCAGCAGCGGGGTCCTTGTCCTATGATTCAGGCCCCAGCTGACCCTCAGCCTGCCCAGCCAGCCAGAGGCAGGGGTAGAGATAATAGAGGTGGAGGTCGAGACCGTAGAGGTAGAGACCATCCAGCCAGAGGTAGAGGTCAGCCGGTTGATGGTCATCCTAGAGACGCAGCTCAGAGGGGAGGTGCAGATCCCCGATTCTATGCTTTACCAGCCAGGCCAGAGGTAGAGGCATCAGATGCTGTGATTACAGGTACTATTCTTGTGTGTGGCAGAGGTGCTTCGGTATTATTTGACCCTGGATCTACATATTCCTATGTGTCTTCCTACTTCGCACCGTATTTGGGCTGTGCCCAGCTATGCTCTGGATATTCCAGTTTATGTGGCTACGCCAGTGGGTGACTCTATTGTAGTCAATCGGGTGCATCGTTCGTGCGTAGTTATATTTGGGGGTCTTGAGAACCGTGTTGACCTGTTGCTCTTGGATATGGTAGATTTTGATGTCATATTGGGGATGGACTGGTTGTCCCCACACCATGCTATTCTTGATTGTCATGCTAAGATTGTCACCTTAGCCTTGCCGGAATCACCCCGATTAGAGTGGAAGGGTACCTCAAGCCACTCCGTTCGCACTGTTATTTCTTATGTTAAGGCTCGACGTATGGTCGAGAAGGGTGTCTAGCTTATTTGGCTTATGTTCGTGATTCCAGCGCAGAGGTTCCTTCCATTGATTCAGTCCCTATTGCACGGGAGTTTCCGGAGGTTTTCCTTCAGACCTGCCGGGCATGCCACCCGACAGGGATATTGACTTCTGTATTGATTTGGCACCGGGCACTCAGCCCATCTCTATTCCACCCTATCATATGGCCCCGCCGGAGTTAAAAGAGTTGAAAGATCAGTTGCAGGACCTTCTTGAGAAGGGTTTTATCAGGCCCAGTGTTTCCCCCTGGGGAGCACCTGTATTATTTGTAAAGAAGAAGGATGGCTCGATGCGGATGTGTATTGATTACCGGCAGTTAAACAAGGTGACTATTAAAAATAAATATCCACTGCCGAGGATTGATGATTTGTTTGACCAGCTCCAGGGAGCGAGGGTATTCTCTAAGATAGACTTGAGGTCAGGCTACCATCAGCTGAAGATCAGGGCGGCTGACATTCCTAAGACGGCCTTTCGCTCTAGATATGGGCATTATGAGTTCTTGGTCATGTCCTTCGGGTTGACCAATGCCCCAGCAGCATTCATGGAGTTGATGAATCGGGTATTCGGGCCTTACTTAGATCTGTTCGTGATAGTCTTCATAGATGACATCCTGGTATATTCTCGCAGCCAGGAGGAGCACGAGCAGCACCTCAGAGTGGTTCTTCAGACTCTGAAGGATAATCGACTATATGCCAAATTTTCAAAATGTGGGTCCTGGTTGAGTTCAATGGTATTTTTGGGTCATATCGTATCGGTGGAGGGTATTCAGGTGGACCCAAAGAAGATTGTGGCAGTCCAGAATTGGCCTCGACCAGCTTCAGTGACCGAGATCCGGAGTTTCTTGGGGTTAACAGGTTACTACCGTCGATTTGTAGAGGGTTCTCTTCTATTGCAGCCCCGATGACCAGGTTGACCCAGAAGGGTGTCCAGTTTCAGTGGTCAGAGGAGTGTGAGGCGAGCTTTCAGAAGCTCAAGACGGCCTTGACCACCGCACCGGTGTTGGTACTACCTACAGGTACAGGGCCTTATACAGTTTATTGTGACGCATCTCGTACAGGGCTTGGAGCGGTATTGATGCGGGATGGTAAGGTTATCGCTTATGCTTCGAGGAAGTTAAAGATACATGAGAAGAATTATCCAGTTCATGATCTTGAGTTAGCAGCAGTGGTTCATGCCTTAAAGATCTGGAGGCATTATCTATATGGTGTGACATGTGAGGTGTACACCGATCACAAAAGCCTACGGTACTTGTTCAAACAGAAGGAGTTGAATCTACGACAGCGGAGATGGTTAGAGTTGCTAAAAGACTATGATGTTACTATATTATATCACCCGGGTAAGGCCAATGTGGTGGCCGATGCATTGAGTAGAAAGTATGCCAGCATGGGTAGTCTTGCATATATTCCGGTCAATCGGAGACCATTAGCTCTAGATGTCCAGGCCTTAGCCAACCGGTTCGTGAGATTAGACATTTCTGAGCCTAGCAAGGTGTTAGCCTGCACGGTCGCTCGTTCTTCATTATTAGAGCGTATCCGTGAGAGGCAATTTGATGATCCTCATTTGCGTGAGTTGAGAGATACGGTACAGCGGGGAGGTGCCACACAGGTAAATCTAGATGAGGATGGGGTATTGAAATTGCAGGGTCGAGTTTGTGTGCCCAATGTCGAAGGGATTCGAGAGTTGATCATAGCAGAGGCCCACAGTTCGCGGTATTCTATTCACCCAGGCGCCGCAAAGATGTACCAGGACTTACGGCAACACTATTGGTGGCGGAGAATGAAGAAAGATATCGTTGCGTATGTCGCTCGGTGTCTAAATTGTCAGCAGGTGAAATATGAGCACCAGAGACCTGGTGGTGTATTCCAGAGGATTGAAATTCCCGAGTGGAAATGGGAGCGGATCACTATGGATTTCGTTACTGGACTTCCTTTGACTCGTAGGAAATTTGATGCTATTTGGGTCATTGTTGATAGGCTGACCAAGTCAGCACACTTTATTCCAGTATCTGTCTCCTACTCGTCGGAGAGGTTAGCGGAGGTTTACATTAGGGAGATTGTTCGTCTCCATGGGGTGCCGGTATCTATTATCTCTGATCGGGGTACGCAGTTTACCTCGCGGTTCTGGAGAGCGGTTCAGCAGGAGTTAGGCACCCAGGTTCAGTTGAGTACAGCATTTCATCCTCAGACGGATGGCCAGTCAGAGAGGACTATTCAGATTCTTGAGGACATGCTTCGAGCCTGTGTTATCGATTTCGGAGGCTCATGGGACCAGTTTCTGCCGTTAGCAGAGTTCGCCTACAATAATAGTTACCAATATAGCATCCAGATGGCCCCGAATGAGGCGTTGTATGGTAGGCGATGTCAATCACCAGTTGGATGGTTTGAACCGGGAGAGGCTCGGTTGTTAGGAACAGACTTAGTCCAGGAGGCCTTGGATAAGGTCAAGACTATTCAGGAGAGATTGCGTTCAGCTCAGTCTAGGCAAAAGACTTATGCGGATCGTAAGGTTCGAGATGTAGATTTCATGGTTGGTGAACGAGTATTGCTCCGGGTGTCGCCTATGAAGGGCGTGATGAGGTTTGGGAAGAAGGGCAAGCTCAGCCCTAGGTATATTGGCCCATTTGAGATTCTAGACGGAGTGGGAGGGGTGGCTTACAGATTAGCTTTGCCGCCTAGCTTATCAGCCGTGCATCCAGTTTTTCACGTATCTATGCTTCAGAGATACCACGGCGATCCCACACATATGTTAGACTTCAGTACTGTCCAATTGGACAGTGATCTATCCTACGAGGAGGAGCCGGTGGCTATTCTAGACCGGCAGGTTCGACAGCTGAGGTCGAAGAGTTATCCTTCTGTGCGTGTTCAGTGGAGAGGTCAGCCTCCTGAGGCATCGACCTGGGAGTTCGAGTCTGATATGCGGAGCCGTTACCCACACTTGTTTCCTGACTCAGGTACTTCTTTATTTTGTCCGTTCGAGGACGAACGGTTGTTTTAGAGGTGGAGATTGTGACGACCCAAAGGGTCATCACTTATTTTATTAATAATTTCGAGCTTCGAGGCCTTGAAAACCTCATTCTATGTTGCCTCGATTTACGTGCACGATCCGAGCATGTAGCCGGAAAGATTTTGTGATAGAAAATATGAATTCTATGAGAAATTTGGATAAAAATGATATTAATATTGATATGGTTGTCTTTGGTCAACATTTTTGGTAAACGGATCCGGACCCGAGATTGGATGGTCCCGAGAGGTCCGTAGGAAAATATGGGACTTGGACATGTGTCCGGAGTCGAATTCCTGAGGCCTAGAGCCCAAGTTATGAATTTTTATGTGAAATTGTTTTTGATGCAATTATTAAAGGAAATAAAATAATAGACCTTGGTATCCGGCTCGTATTTTGGTTCCGACGCCCGGTACAAGTCTTAAATATTATATATGTGATTTCTGTAAAGTTTGGTGACATTTGGATGTCGTTTGAGTTGTTTTGGACCTTGAGTTCCAAGTTAAGAA
This sequence comes from Nicotiana noctiflora, assembly GCA_032618575.1. NCBI lineage: Eukaryota > Viridiplantae > Streptophyta > Magnoliopsida > Solanales > Solanaceae > Nicotiana > Nicotiana noctiflora. The sequence continues at coordinate 45,154 of JASVEL010002855.1, forward strand.
GTTTTGAAAATCAAAAGTATGAAAATCATGAGTTTGAGGCTCGATTTGATTAAAACGAAGTGATATTGGCGATATGATCGCACGAACAAGTCCATAATGTGTTTTTGAGGTTGTGTACATGTTTGGTTTGGAGCCGGGGGCTCGGGTAAAGATTTGATAGGCCGTTGGATGAAATTCTGAATTTTGAACTGCTGGTTTTTTTCACCCAGCTGTTGGCATCGCAATTGCGAAGAATTTCTCGCAATTGCGAAGGGGACAGTGTAAGGCAAGGCTCGCAAATGCGAACCTTGATCGCAAATGCGAAGCCGGCCTTGTTCGCAAATGCGAACAATTGTTCGCATTTGCGAAGGTCCCCAGTGCTGCCTATGTTCGCAAATGCGAACAATAGTTCGCAAATGCGAACATTTCCCATACTGCCTTGGTTCGCAAATGCGAACCATTGTTCGCAAATGCGAACCTGCCCATATTTAGCCTGTGTTCGCAATTGCGAACAATAGTTCGCAAATGCGAACTTCCCAGTTTTGCCTTGGCTTCGCAAATGCGAAGAAATGTTCGCAAATGCGAACTTCCCACCCTTAGCTTATTTTTCAAACTCCGGAAATTGGTCGGGGTTCGCAATTGCGAACCCATGTTCGCAAATGCGAACACAGAGACCTGAAAAACACGAATTTCAGTCATTTCTTCACATTTTACAAAACCAAAACAGCCATTTGCGATTCTTCAAGGATTTCTTCTTCATCAAAACGATTGTAAGTCACTTTTTACTTAATTCTTTCAATTCCTAACATCATTAAACATGTTTTTCATTAGAAATCAAATGTTTTCATGGTAAAATTCTTGTTTTTGTTAGAAAATAGGGTTTTTCATAAATTGGGGAATTGGACCTCGAATTGAGGTCCGATTTTGAAACAAATTATATACATGAACTCGTGGGGGATGGGTAACCGGATTTTTGTCCTAACCCCGAATTCCGACCATATGGGCCCGGGGTTGAAATTTACTATTCATGGCAGAATGTTGTAAAAGTGTTATTTGGTATTTAGAATTAGTTTGTTGAGTAGAATTGATGATATTAAATCAATTGTGTATAGATACGGTTGGATTGGAGCCAAATTGAAAGAAAAGACATTTCCACGGATTGAATTGTTCATAAGCATTCGAGGTAAGTGTTTGTTCTATCCTAGCTTGAGGGAATAGGATTATGTGTTATGTGATCGAGTGCGGTGTATGGGCTGTGGTGACGAGCATCCATACACTGGCGTCTAGTATGACCGTGAGTCGTTGGAAAATAATTAATTTGAGATATATTATAGATGAATTGTTATGGTTCTCCCTTATTGGGACTTGTTGTGAAGATAAACATTGATTGCCCTTGATGGGACGGTTTATGAATTACTATTTCCTTCTTTGCCCTTAACTGTGATTGTTATTTGGGTTAGGAAGAGTGATAATGCACGAAGGGTGATGCCGTGCCATGTTTATTTATTTATGCACGAAGGTTAATGCCGTGCCATGTTTATTTATTTATGCACGAAGGATCATGCCGTGCCCCTGTTATTGAACCATGTACGAAGGATCATGCCGTACTATGGATGTGAGGATGAGAGTAAAAGCACGAAGGGTGATGCCGTGTACTTTATTTGCTTATTTGGTGAGGATGAGAGTAAAAGCACGAAGGGTGATGCCGTGCAATTGCTTGCTATTTCTTGAATTAATATTACTTGTTTTTCCATCATATTTTATTTGGTTGATACTGTGCAACTATTTGCCATTTCTTGACTTGATATTACTTGTGTTTCCATTATACCTTGTTTTTTCCTTGTGAACTTATTTGATTGTTATTTGGGTGAGGAAGAGTGATAAAGCACGAAGGGTGATGCCGTGTACTTTATTTGTTTATTTGGTGAGGATGAGAGTGAAAGCACGAAGGGTGATGTCGTGCAACTGTTTGCCATTTCTTGAATTGATATTACTTGTGTTTACATTACACTTTGTTTTCCTTGTGAAATTATTAACTGTGGATAATTGTTGAATTCTTTAAGATATTCCTTATTGTGTTAATACTTGATTATTTCTTGTTATTTTGTGGTACACATATATATATTGAATTGTACAAGTTTATGTGGGTGTCTGGTCCTAGGCTTGTCACTACTTCGCCGGGATAGGCCGGGCACTTACCAACACATGGGGTCGGTTGTGCTGATACTGCACTTCTGTGCATTTTTGCATAGGTCCAGGTTTCGATCAGGAGCAGCAGCAGTAGATCTTTTGCATGGAAGTTGCACACTTTGAGACCAAGGTAGCTTGCAGACGTCCGCAGGCCCGACGTCTCTTTCTTTATTTATGTTAATAGCTGTAGTCTCATTGTTCCGAGACAAACAAAATTATGTTATATTTCCTTCAGACTTTTATGTGTAGTATTTCATAGTAGTTTGTGAGTTGGTGACTCCACGTGTTGGGTAGAGGATTTCAGTATAATTTTCACCTTGTGATTTGATTTTTCCATTTCGATAAAGTATTCCGCATTTATTTAATTAAAATCGTGTTAAAAACAGGATAGTATGAATACAGTGGCTTGCCTAGCTACCACGAGTAGGCGCCATCACGATCCCGATTTTGGGGGAAAATCCGGCTCGTGACAAGTCAGCTTCGGGAGGTCATTTAAGGCCTATCAGAGTGATCGGAGGTGAATTTGGAGGTCCGGTGTAGTTTTAGACTTGAAATGGATAAAGTTGAATTTCGGGGAAATCCGAATGATAGTCGAGATTTTTATCTGGGGGTCGGAATGGAATTCCGACAATTTTGTAGCTCCGTTATGTGATTTTGGATATGCCTGCAAAATTTCAGGTCATTCGGAGGTCGTTTGGTCGGGTTTCCGATTGATTGTTGATTGCGTAAGTTTAAATGAAAACTTAGGCTTGAATTGCTTGGATTCAATGTTTTCCTTGTTTAAAGGCGTGTTTTTAGGATTGGAACAAGTTTGTATCGTGTTATGGGGTATGTTGGGGGTTTTCGTTGGGGTCCCGGGGGTCTCGGGATGAATTCGAGGGTCTAAACGGACCATTTTGAGCCAAAGTGAGCAGCTGATCTGCTGCAATTATTGTAGAGGAACTTTGTTCATCGCGATCGCAGGCCTGGCCATGCGATCGCGTAGTCTATCGGAGTGAGGCTGGAGAATTATTCTTCGCGATCAGAGGAAGAGCGATGCGATAGCGTAAGGTCGAGGGGTTGTGCATCGCGATCGCCGGGGTATTGATGCGATCGTGTAAGGTCGAGTTCGAGTGCTGTGAGATCGCGTTCGTTTCATTGCGATTGCGTAGGGGCTCTGAGTTGGTCACTGCGATCGCGTCCAGGTCCACGCGATCGCGTAGAGGAAAAATCTGGTCGCCCAGGAGTTGTGCATCGTGATCGCGAGCCAAGGGTTGCGATCGCGTAGAGTAAAAATGCCTGGCAGTGAATTTAAGTCCAGAACATTTCAGACGCGGCCTTTCATTCATAAAACACCATTGTTGAGTCTTAGAGAGAGAAAGTGACAGGAAATTGCTGGGATTTCATCGGGTTATCATCGGAGGTAAGTTTTATGGTTCTATTATGTGTTTTTATCTTAGAATCCTCCTCTATTTCACTGAAATTGGATGAATTAATGGGGGTTTTAGCCTAAGCCAGAGTTTTGGTAAAATGTCGATTTGAATGGGCAAACGGAGTCCGATTTTGGGAAACTTTATATGTATGGACTCGTGTTGAGATGAGGTTTCCGAAAATGCAACTTTCGTAATTTTTCAAGAAGCGTACCAAAAGTTGGGTTTTGACAACTTTGTGGGTTTTGGTGCAAATTGAGTTATTTCGAATGGGTTGTCTGTAATTAGCATATATTGACGTATTCTCTATGATTTTGAGCAAATTCGACATCTGAGACGGTTGTATTGCGAGGCAAGCGCAAGGCGGACTAAGACTTCTACCGGATCGAGGTGAGTGGTGATAGTAAATAATGTACTGAGGGTTTGAAACCCCGTACTAGCACCTTACAGTGCTATGATGAGATGAGACACACATCATGTGACTGGCTTGGTGACATTGTGATTGGGGAATTGGACTTGGTCCTCTCCGACTAATATTGTATTGTGTATTGTGACTGAGAATAGGATTATAACTGCGTAATTGGGGTAGTAGCATATTTGGGGCCTTGTGCCGATCTGTAGAGCATTAGGAAACCTGTAGAGCTAGGTGACCTCTATATCATGTTGGAAACTTACACTCAGCCGTAAAATTAGCTGTATAGCATATCGTGGGCCAGTACTAGATGTGTACTGCGAGTGATAGACTACTTAGGGTGAAAATTCCCTGATTTAGTTGAGTGGGCCTGAAAGGCCAAGTCTATACTGACTAGGACAAGATCGAGGACCCATTATGAGGTATTATATGTATATACCTGCATTGGATCGGACTGCACGCCGCAGTGATATATATGTGGTTCGGACTGCACGCCGCAGAAATATATACAAGTAGGACAGATTGCACGCCGCAGTATTATTGCGCTTGGGCTGTAGGAGCCCCTTCGGAGTACGCACACATTCTCAGTGGGCGCTGGTATATATTATTGGATCGGGCTGCACGCCGGAACAGTATAATTATATATATATATATATATATATATATATATATATATATATATATATATATATATATATATATATATATATATATATAGAGAGAGAGAGAGAGAGAGAGAGAGTGGATCGGGCTGCACGCCGCAGCATCATAGCTCTTGGGCCGAGGGAGCCCCTCCGAAGTCTGCATAAACCCCAGTGAGCGCCGTCGATGTTAAATGGAGTGGGCTGCACGTCGCAGCATTTTACTTATACATATCCATATATGTACTTATATACATATACATTATAGACATGTATACATTTATGTACATTGGGTTGGCTATACACCGTAGCGGTACGAGTGAGGATTACGCCAGTGTGGGACCTTGTTGAGATAGAGGTGGACTGGAGATGAGAGTATTCACCGTAGTGGTGACTTACCCGTGAGGCTGCCCTTAGAACTATTTAGTGATAGTACCAGAGTTCTTATTTTCAGTTATTTTTTATTATTGTTACTCACTGAGTTGAAATATATTCACCCCACTCCCCTGCACTTTTTGTGCAGATTCACAGGTGCCAGAGAGTAGTTGAGCTGTCGCAGCTGCTTATTCATTTCTATTCCGCGGAAACTACGAGGTAGCTGCCGACGTCCGCAGAACCTGTTTTCTCCCTCTTTATCATTTTGTTGTCTTTATTCTTCCTAGACTTGTTTGTATAGGATATTTCATCCGTAGAGGATCAGACTTGTGACACCACGATTTGGTTGGGACTGTATTTTGTATGCTTCTACTATCACGTTTATCATTTTGATATGAACTCTTGTTATTTAAGTTTAAATTGATCACCTGAAATTAATAATTGGCTGGTTTAATAGATAACATGGTCGGGCTTGCTTAGCATTATATTGGGCGCCATCACGACCGGGGATTTGGGTCGTGACACCGCTATTAGTCAATTTTTAAGAAAGTTAACGTTGATTAAAAACGTGTTTTCGGACCACGTCACATGAAATGCATCCGGATCCTCGACACATTCTTATCCAATATTTTCAGATTTGGATTTGGGTCGCATGAAATGCACACCCGAGATTAGGAATGTAATTTTACTAAAATCGCATCTAAAGAGTCTAACATGTTGTTATCTTTTGGGAAGGCCGTGAAATTTGCTAAATGGCCATTCCGAATCTCTAAGTATTTTTAATTGAGTAATTAATAAGGGCCCCGCAATTTGTATTTGGTTTGACGAGGCTCGTCTCATTTTTATTATTAGAAGTCCAAACTAAATCAAACTAAAATTTTCTATTTATTATTTGTCTCTAACAGGCCAATTAAGTCACATTTATAAATTTGAGCCCCATATTCAAGTCCAAATTCAAACAAAAGGGAAGATCCTTCTAGCTTGAACCGACTACCTAATTCGAAACTCAAATTTATATGTGTAGATTAATCCCCTATTCCTAGTATATTTTGTTAAAAGAGTTTGACTCACAATGATTATTTTGGGCTTTAAACATATGTGGCCAAGTATTAACTAATTATTAACCTAGAATCTAATTGGCATTTTTAACTTCACACATACATTTTTGAACAAATTCAATGCAGGATTTGAATACTAGGCATTAAGCAGTAGGATTTTCAGAATTTTATTGTTGAAACTTTAATTTTTCAAACAAATAGAATTAATAGTGAATCTGTAATCTATTTTCAGCCAATGATCAAGGAGCATATTTCTGCTATCTATTAATAGTATCTACACTAGCCGATTTTTATGCTGCATATTCACATTAATTTTGAACTTCCAGCTGAGGGTTATGGTGTTAAAATTAACAATTGTTCTACATTACCAATTGAAAACAAATTAAATGTGAAAACATACCCTTCTACAAGCTACTGTCATTAAGCAAGGTCTTTCCTGTTAATGAAATCTAATGCAGCCACAGGGTGCTCTTAACAGTAATACAACAGCTAATATTAAATGTATATGTAATCACCATTAAAACTTACTAGAATAACATAAGCTATAGTATTTGCTTAACATGACATTTCTTTAAAAGAAATAACAAGTAGACCTAAAAGCAAAGTTTAACAGTCTAATTTATTACATGTATAACAATGTCTAAATAAAAGCAGTAAACTAAATTTATGAGTGTTTATACTAATTGCAGTAAAACAACTTGACAAAACACAAGAGATGAACTTCAGTGAGCACCAAGTATCACTTGTATTATCATTTCACAGGAGAAACTACATCAAAATAAGCCAAGCGTGTACCTGGAATTAAGCAAAAGAGAAGGAGGAAGTCAGCAAGAGGGTATTAGGATACAAGAGTGAAATTCCAGCAACAACATAGTCTAGGAAATGGACTTACAACCCAAAAACAAATTGAAAACCAAAATAGATGATAACTCCAAACACAGATCAATGAATACACCCAATTGTACTCAAATTTGCTTCTAAAATGCCCCCCTAGAACCTCACTTGAACAAACTTGATTGTAATTCACACTAATACGGGACAAATTCAACCTAAATAGATCATAAAACTCCTCAAAATGCTTTCAGAATTCAAATTTAAAGCAGAAATAAAGAAAACTAAAGCAGAATCTAAAATTTGGCAGAAATAAGCTATGAAACAGTAAATATTTTTGGTTTTTCTACTGATTTTCTATTATTTTTGGATTTTTGAAGGTTTGAATTTAAAAATTAGATCTGAAATTGAAGAGAAAGTTTTTGGAGGGAATTTTGGAGGCTGAAAAACTCCTTCAACAAGTAAGGGTCATGCCCTTTTTATAGACACAAAATGAGGGAGTTTTAGATTTTTAACTTTACAAATTAGTTCTACTTTTTATTTCTTTTTAACCTTCTATTTTTCTGACTTGTCATTCAAGTAACTACCTAAAAATTACTGAAATTCTACTTATATCCCCATCTAAAGGGTTCTAGAGTGTTCTTTTACATATGCAATGCCTATACTACCCTTGCCTTTGTTTTGAATTTACCAATTCTAATAAAACTATCCTTTTTCATACCTATACTACCCTTGAAATCCCCCTGAAATTACTATCTCATTAATCCTTCAACAGCTATAACCAATCACTAAACCAACTCAAAACGAATACTAAATGACACTATTATTGAATTAACAGCTAAAAAACAAACTCTTGAATTGTAATAAACACAAATCGATTTCAGAAAAATCGAACAGACAAAAGCTAATGTGAACAATCTAAAATCTTATTTAAACAGATTAAAAGATATTTAAACTTTATACTACTGGACTAAGACCTCTATCAAATATATAGAACTGAACTAATTACTAGAATCAAGGCCAAATACCAACTCAATACCTCATGAACTGAACAAATGAGTAACCTAATTAAACTAACAACTAATTGGACCATTTAACATTTGAATCATTCATACTAATCAAAATCGAATCAGAATTTAAACAAAGAAATGAAAATTAACCTAAATATTTATAATAGGCAAAAAGACAAATTGATTCTAACCTAGACAGGAAACTAAAACTATGCTTAATTGAATAGACAGAGCAACGAATTAAACTAAAACTAAAGAAAAGACAGAGAAAAACACTTACTGAAATTTTGCCTTCATAAAAACCTTCGAAATTAACTTCAAGTTAATATTATACGTCAATTTCATAAGAAATAGACCTATAATATTAACTTGAGTTCACTCGACTTAAAAATCCTCAAAACAGTTGTCATGACCCTAGTTCACCAATTATTACATTTCATAACGACACCTAGTCTTCGCGACCAGGCAAGCCTAACACGTTGCGGAAGTAATAACAATCTGTGGAAATTTATAATGAAAACTAAATAACATGAATAATGTATATAATTCCTGCCTGGCACATACAGTTTAACACTTATCATGTAAAACTATCCCAAAGACACGGAAACCCACGGGCAACACAGGCTAAGAGAAACATAAGTTAAGGCTCTAATATCCGGAATGTCTACAACAACTAAATATATGAAATGGAACTGCTAAATATAAGATAGATTAGAAGAAGACTCTTCGGTCTGCGGACACGGCAGAATATACCTTAAGTCTCCGAATGAAGCACCTGGATCACTGATAGTATGCCTGACAAAAAGTACCTGGATCTGCACATGAAAAACATGCGTAGAAGAGGCATGAGTACACCTCAGCGATACTCAGTAAGTGGCAAGCCTAATCTCAGTTGAGTAGTACCGATGAAGGTCAGGGCCCTACCGAGAGTAAACATAATATCAATAATGAGCAGTGTAAATTAGGGAATGATATGAAATAACAATAATAATAGGATAGAAGCTACAAGTCAATGACAATATAAGCTAACTAAGGAAAATAACACAAACAAGTATTCCTCAACTGTACAATGGGTCTTTTGGGAATTGAACCCGTAGTCCATAATATCAATAGCAAAGAATCTCCGGCAATTGAACCCGCAATTCATCATATCAGTAGCAAAGGATCTCTGGGAATCGAACCCGCAGTCCATTATATCAGTAGAAAGGATCTCCTGGAATTGAACCTACAGTCCATTATATCAGTAGCAAAGGATCTCCGGGAATCGAACCCGCAGTCCATTATATCAGTAGCAAGGATCTCCGGGAATTAAACCCGCAACCCATTATATCAGTAGTAATGGATCTCCAGGAATCGAACCCGCAGTCCATTATATTAGTAGCAATGATCTCTAGGAATTGAACCCACAGTCCATTATATCAGTAGGAAAGGATCTTCGGGAATCGAACCCGTAGTCCATTATATCAGTAACAAGGATCTCTGGGAATTGAACTGCAGTCCATTATATCAGTAACAAGGATCTTCAAGAATTGAACCCACAGTCCATTATATCAGTAACAAGGATCTCTGAGAATTGAACCCGCAGCCCTAAGGTAAAAACACAACCAAAACAGTGAAATATTCAGAGAATGAAATCCACAAATACAAGTACCAATTAAGTTATGTCCCAACATGCTTCACATAATTTTAATTAAGGCAATTAAGCAATTAGACAGTTAATTCTATCTAGTCATACTTCTCTAACTAACACAGGTTTAATCGTGCATTTAAATCGGTGAAATAATGGAGAAAATACAGTTTGAGCAATTTAAGTAAAGCGGATTTTTAATAATTTGCACAAGTACGCGCTTGTTACCCCACGTACAAAGCATTAAATCAACACATAATATGTCCTAAGGGAAGAGGTCCTCCACATATGGTTAGACAAGCCATTACCTCGAACCGGTATAAAATCAACAAGGGAATAATGCCCTTGCCACGAGTATCCGACCCCAAATAGCCCAAATCATTTAATTCAATTACAAATCATAAATAATACAGCAAACAACTGATTCCACTATTAAAATTAAAGCTAGGGCATGAAAATAGGTAAAATGACCAAAATGCCCCTCCATCCAACATCTCGAAATCGAAATATTTTTACATTTTCAGAACCCTTGTACTCTCATGAGCCCAACCATATAAAAATATCACAAATCAGAGGTCGAATTCCCCCTTAAATCCTCACAATTAGACCTAAGAAGTTTTACCCACTTCCCATTCAAAAACACGAAATAAAAGGGTAACATTAAGAGGAGTCATGGAATATGGTCTAAATCGAGTGGGAATCACTTACCCAAGTTTCCCAGGTGAAAATCTCTTCAAAAATTGCCAAGAACCGAACTCTAGAAGTCAAAATATTGTAAAAATGGTGAACCCTCGAAGTGGGATTTTTAATTTGTCAGGCAGGTGTCTAGACCATCACGAACGCAGACGTTATCACGCGTTCGCGAAGAAGAAAATTATGGGGGGGGGGGGTGTAAGAATTAACCTACATGATCGCGAAGGTAGGGACGCGAACGCGAAGGCTTGGGTTCGATGGCCTACACAAACGCGATAAACGGAATGCAAATGCGATGAGTAATTTGGTGAAGCCACGCGAACGCGACAAAAGGATTGCGAATGCGAAGAAGGGATTTTGAGACCTTCCAGAAATGTACTACGCAAATGCGTATATGGGGACGCAAACGCGATGGGAAGGGATTTAATGCATCGCGACCGCGATGCCTTCTACGCGAACGCATAGAAGGATATCAGGCCTGCAAATTTCTGCTATGAATTTTAACTTCCAATTGCCCCATTGAGCATCCGAAACACACCCGAGGCCCCCATGGACCTCAACCAAACCCATAGACATGTCCCATAACACCATTCAAACTTGCTCAAATCCTTAAACCACCTAATATAATGCCGGAAACACGAATTAATCAAAGATTCAAGCCTATGAACTTAAAGTTCTAACCAAACACACTTTCGATCAAAAACCTACCCAAAACTTGTCCAAATGACCTGAAATTTTGCACATATATCCAAAATGACATGTCGCAACTTTAAGAATCCAAAATCGACCCTCAAATAAAAAATTTCCTATCGGACCGGAACGTCAAAAATTCAAACTTTGGCATTTTAAGCCTAAAGGAGCTACGGACCTCTAAATTACATTTCAAATGTCCCAACCCCGAAATCACCTTAACAGAGCTAATGGAACCATCGAATTTCCACTCCGAGGTTGTTTTCCCACTGCTCCAAATATAAAATATTTATAACTCTTAAGATCTCATTTAAGGACTAAGTTTCCCAAAATACTCCAAATTCTAATACCGAATGTCCCGGCAAACCAAAATAGAAAAAATGAACTTAGGAAAAATAGTAACTGGGGGACCGGAGCGTTAATTCCAAAAACAAGCGGCCAGGTCGTTACAACAGCACAAAAGCAGACAATTCTAGATTAAATATTCATCCATTTTCAACGGGGTTTTAAGGGATTTAGTTAGGGATAAGTGGTAAGGGAGGTCCAGGGATTGTAGGGTGTGAATTTAGGGAAGTTTTGACGAACTAGGGTTTTGGCCAAAATTTTAATTTAATATTTGAAGGGATTGACTGAGTCTTGGGAGAAATTGACCCTGGAAATGGAACGGGGATGAGTGGAGGGTCACGAGATGTATTTTTTGGGTAGTTTGGAGTATCGCCGGCCCGGCGGCAATTTCCGATCGGTGGCCCTAGGGCGGAGGGTGGCAGAGATGTCGTGGACGGTAGTGGCGTTACAGGGGAGTGGGTGAGGGTACAAGGAAGAAAGGTATATGTGTTATCGATTAATTATTTTCAGACAATTATATGTGAAGGGGGGGGGGAGTTTCCTGACCGTCAGATTAAAGGAAATCAATGGCCAAGATCAAATAAAGATGGGACGACACCATTTTGATAGAGAACTGGACCGGATGAGGAATGGTTTTTGGGCTGGGACTAGGTGGGGATATTGGGTTGGTTTGGTGTGGGTTTGCTTGAAATGAGCCCAATTTTATTAAGGTCATCTTCTTTTTAATGGTTTTTCCTTTTGTTTTTTTTTTTCTTTTTTTTTGTTTTTTTATTTTTTCTGATTTAAAAAATGTTAAAATAACCATCACAATCAAATTGCATTAAAACATAGATTTCCTAGTTAATTCTAATCAAAAGAAAAAATTCAAACTAATACTAGTTGTGAGCACGTGATTTTGCCCTACATGAGAATTACTCCCAAAAATTCAAACTAAAATCGTTTTTGTATCGTTGTAATATCTGGGGATTTTTGTGTTAATTTTCTTATTATTTGGATTCTCCGTGTGTGCATATTTGTTTGTTTAAATTAAGAAAAATACAAAAATATATCACGTTTGCTTTTAGGATTCATTAATAGTTATCAAGTTTATTTTTATAAAAAAAAAGAAAATTACAAAAATACGTATTTTTGCATTTTTTAGTATTTAATATCAAAATTGTGTGATTTATATAATTGATGTTTAAGTTGAGTATGATAATATTTAGTGTAACTTAACTAGTACTTTTGTGATTTTTATTTGATTTTTTGTTAGTGTAATTAGCATTTTTGTTTTAATTAGGAGCTAAAATTAAAAAAAAGAAAATAGAAAAAAAGAAAATGAAGAGAAAGAAGTCTTGGTCTTATGGGGTATTTAAATTAAAAGAGACCAAGCCCAAAATAATTGTACCCTGAACCCAACCCATCGGTCAACCTGACCCGGCCCAAGCGACCCCACTCCATTTTTTTTATTTTATTTTTGTTTCATTTTACCCGACCCTAATCAGACCTCCCCCTTCCTGTTTCTTCTCCCTCATTCTTCAACCCTAGAGATAACAAGAGCCGCCGCCAGTCACCAACAACCGCCGACAAGCTCCTCCAAACGAACCAGCCATCTGCCTCACCAACGACCCCCCCACGAACCGTCAAAGCCATCGCCGCCGTCCAGCACCATTTTCTGCCACCATTCATGCCGGAAAAAGACCACTGCCAACGACCATCGTCGCAACTCCACCCCCACCAGAACTGATTGAAAATCCGACGAAAACATCCACCAGCTTCGTCGACGACCACCCTTCAGCTCACCATCGCCTCGCGACCACTCGAAGCTGCAGCTCACTCCTCCACCAACAACCTCGCAGAAACCAGCGGCCAAAAGAACGCGAACCAGCAACAACGGCAGCCGCATTCACTTTTAATCAAATCTTAATTCATTTAAATGGCTCGTTATTCATTGGCTTAACATGTTGTTTCCGTATCATTTTTTTTAATTCGAATTTGGTGCGGATGGATCGAATTTGAGAATTAGTTGTTTTATGTTTAATTTCCTTTTGATTCTAGCTTAAGTTGTATGTCAATTGCTTGTTCGTCGAATTGTTCTGTTCATCTCCTATCAGACCTTTATTTGGTCGATTCTTCTTCTGGTCATGGCCGAGTAGTTTATAAACGATATAGTCGATTTGATAATGTCGTCGAATAGTTAGTTTTATAAGTCCCCTATTTTGTCCAAGGCATGAATCACCCCTGTTGTTCTGTTTGACTTTGTTTGTTTGTTATCAATTGTGTATATGAAATCGATTAAACGAATGTCGTCAATTAGTTCATTAGGATTGATTGTTAGAACAACATGATCATAGCGTAAATTCCCCTCCCCAGTAGGTTATCTGTTTGGTTTCTTTCTGTTTTATTGTTATAAGTTTGGTAATTGCTCTTGTTAATGTCCATTTTTGGTCGCGTTATTAATTCCTTTCGTGTGATGCCATGTCTATTGAATAGGTTTGCATTGGTTATAGCTGATAGGTTTTTGGGTAGATTAATAGCTTCAGTAGCTTTAGGAGAGTAGTTTAGGGGATTGAAACCTGAAAACTATTCAATTTAAATGGTCTACCAATGCTGAATATTAATGTACCACTAAGCTATTGAATTGTTTAATTAAAAGGGACAAGTAGTGCAAAAGTACACCATGTATAATACCTTTATTAGCTTTATGTATAATGAGTTTCAACTTTGAGAAATATACATGGTGGCATGCCAAGTTAAGAAATCTGAAATAAGGATTTATTTAAGTGTTTGGGAATTTCTTATAAGTAATATATCTGATAGTATATCTCTTTCTAAATCACTTCTTAAACATGCTTTAAAGTATTGCAGCACCCTCAATTTTTGGTTCAAGCCTTTGCTTCATTTTTTATTTTAACTTTTATTTATTTATTTATTTATCCCTCATTAAAACGTTACATTGCCATGACTTTGACTATTGGAGCGAGTTTTCTTGTTTCCCTTTAGTTTAATATCCGTCTTTAGTTATTAGTCTTCATTTTTTTAAAGAAAAGAAAGTGATTCGAGGTTTTCATTCTTTTAAAAAAAAATGCCATTTTTGTAGTCTAATGTGCATTCTGTTAAGAGTCCTTTAGTCCAAATTTTTTATGGTTAATTTAATCCATTTCTTCAATTAATTATTCATATCTCAAGAACTTGTAGTAGTCTCAAAGTTTAGGAAAAATGATGAACACCGTAGTTTTTTTTTTAGGCCGAGGCGAGCCATGCCAAACAAAACTTCAAAATGCATGGCCCTTACTTGTGTAGCACTTTTAATCCTTAGAACTCGAGGCGGGCTATTTAGCGAATTTCCATCGCCTCCCGCAAAATAACAACACGTTAGATTCTTTAGGCGCGTGCTAATAATCTTATTTTCTTAAATTCGGGGGCACATTTATGTGACCCAAATCCAAATCTCAACAGAATCGAGATGTGTCAATAATCATGGGTACATTGATTGTGACGTGGTTTGAAATACATTTTCATGATGTTGTAATTCTTTTATTAAAATAATAAATAATAATATTAAAAGTGGTTAAAAGTTAAATTTTGTACATAAGTAAAAGCATAGTATAAATCAGATAAATAAGCCGAATATGACAGTTAAGCGACCGTGCTAGAACCACGGAACTCGGGAATGCCTAACACCTTCTCCCGGGTTAACAAAATTCCTTATCCAGATTTCTGGTTCGCGGACTATAATACAGAGTCAATCTTTTCCTCGATTCGGGATTCAACCGGTGACTTGGGACACCACAAATCTTCCAAGTGGCGACTCTGAATCTTTAATAAATAAATCATGTTTCGATTGTCCTTTAATTGGAAAAACTCCCTCGCGCCCTCACGGGTAGCGGAAAAAGGAGGTGTGACAGCTCTGGCGACTCTGCTGGGGACTACAAACCCAGAACCACTGGTTCGGGGTTTAAGAATTCGAGCTGGAATAATTGTTGTATTTGGCTTATTTATTATCTGATTTTATTATATGTTTGAATTAATGTGCTAAATGTTGTTTTTTTTACTTTGATATTTTGTGAATTGTATATAAATTGTGCCGATACCCATTTTCTTCTTCTGAGTCTCTTTGAAATATAATCTCGGGCATTTGCTCGACATAGCCCGTTTTTCTCAAGATAGCTGTGGTGCTTGGCACCCGGTGAAGGATTTGTAGTCACACATGTTTAGGCGGGGAGCATTGTCAATTAAGCCGGAAAGCTATGCTACCGGTGCACTGACACTTCTCGGCTCGAGTTGTCCACTCGAGTAAAAGCCAGTCTAGACACCTTTTCCAAAAAGATGATAAACCCAGAACCACTGGATCATGGTTTTAGAACTCGAGTTTTGAATAATTGTTGTATTTGGTTTATTATTATCTTGGGTTTAAATGTGCAAAATGATATTTTTATCGCTTTGATATTTTTTGAACTGTACATATAAATTGTGCCGAAACCAATCTCCTCTCTGAGTCTTCTAAATCATGAAGAAGGGTGCACTTCGTGTGACTTCTTTTCTGTATAATGTCTAATTCCCACTTTAGAACGAGGTTTGGATAAGTTGCAAAACCGCTGAAGCTTCTGTATTCCCGGGTTGCTGCCTCCTCCTCGGCTCGAGTTGTCCGCTTGGGTAAGCCAGGTCTAGAACAATAAACCCAGGTATTTAAACCTAGAATAACAAAGCTTCATGCCGGATCCCTAGTAGGAACGTTTATTTGCATCATGTTGCATTGGACTTAGGGGACTCAACACAGGGGTTGGGTCCGTCTAGGACAGGTGACCTGAAATGAAAAGACCATCCTGCTGCATCCTGTTTGTTTTACGCATATATTTGCTTCAGACTTGCAGGCTAACCGTTTTTTTTATATTGAGGAAAATGAAAAAAAAAATAGTCTCAAAATAGTTTTTTTTACTTACTTAAAAAGAAAAAAAAATGTTTGTTGTAAAATAAAAAAATGTGTGATCAAAATAAAAAAATATAGTTTCAAAATAGTTTGTTTTTTTTACTTAAAAGGAAAAAAACGTTTGTTGTAAAATAAAAAATATGTGATTTCAAAATAGTTTGTTTTTTTTTACTTAAAAAAAAAATTTTGTTTTAAACTTAAAAAAAAATGTGTGAAAAAATAATAAATAGTTTGTTTCCTTTACAGATGTAGTTTGTTTGACCGAACTACGCTGGTTTGATTCTCATATGGTGTAAGATACGTAGGCAACCTTCATCGGGTCCAACCTCAACTTTTCCAAAAAATAACCAAAAATATCGAAATTAATTTTTCGTTGTAAATAAGTTGAGTGATACCGTTTTGAAAATAGCCGAATGTTCCGAAAGGACGCCGGAAGACTGTTTTTGAAAAAATGGCCACTTGGAATTCCTTTTTCTTTTTGAATAATGGCCTTGAAATATTCCATGTGGAAATGTTGAAAGGCCGTATCCTCAAAATCAAGATTGAGTTTACCACCCTTTTTCAAAAAATGTGTGTTTAGTTTTCAATAAATCGAAGTGATGCTATTTTTGAAAATAGCCGAATGTACCCGAAAAGGACGCCGGAAGGCTAACTTTGCATAAACGGCCACTTTTGGGTCATTTGGTAGATTTTAGTCAATTGACCCTCACAGCCTTATAATCTTCGTCCCCGAGGCGCTGAAAGGTCGTGTTTGTAAAAACCAAGTTTTTTTTCCAATTTGAAAAAAAAAATGAAAAAAAGGGAGGTTAATAACGAGAGAGGTTTTCAAAGATAATGGAAAATAAAAAGCTGGAATGATGCATGCAGTGAATACATATAGGGTTAACTGACTAAGTGCATTGCATCCAACGTGCGATAACATATCTGTTAAACTCTGTGAGCTTACAAGTTTGTTGCATTTCCAGAAAGTTTAGCGGTTGGCTTGACAGAATATTCTGGCCAATCACCATTACCATACTAGATCAAAAGGGCCAATTCTAGCAAGCATGTCTAGTTCCGACAAAAGTCTCGATGGAGAGAAAACAGAGATACAGATCATGAAAGATGAGGTGGACCGGTTGAGACATCAAATAACAGAGATGCACCTAGCCTGGGCTAGGGGACAATCATCACCAAACCTTCCTACTCTTACACCAACTCCAGAGCGTCCGCCTATTGACCCCTCGACAAGTGCACCTGTGACGACCCGGCCCGTCGTCATGATAATTACCACCCCGTTATGTTGTAATTACATAATTCATGCTTTTATATCAGTGTTAGAGTCTATCGGGGAAGTTAGGAGTGAATTGAATTGAAAATGAGGCATATAGCCTTTTTGAAGGAAACTTGAATAAGGAAAGTCAACCCGGAGTTGACTATTTAGTTAGAGATCTCGGAATCGAATTCGATGATTCGGTTAGTTCCGGGAGGTGAATTGTGACTTAGGGGAGCGATCGGAATTGAATTTGGAGGCCCGGTGTAGAAATAGGCTTGAATTGGCTAAGGTTGAATTTTGGCGAAATCCGAACGGTAGGTGAGATTTTGATCCGGGGTCGGAATGGAATTCCGACAGTTGCAGTAGCTCCGTTAGGTGATTTTGGATGTGCCTGCAAAATTTCAGGTCATTCGGACGTCGTTTAGTCGGGTTTTTGATTGATTTTGTAATTCGGAATGTTTTAAGGAATTTAGGCTTGAATTCGATGTGAATTATGGGTTTTGATGTTATTAGACATGTTTTGAGGATTGGAGCAAGTTCGAATAAGGTATTAAGATGTTTTGGTGTGTTTGGATGAGGTCCCGGGGGCCTCGGGGTGTTTTCGGATGGTTAATCGGGAGAAAAACATGGAAATTTCAGGTTTGAAGAGTTCTGGTTCTGTTGTTTTCGCTCCTGCGGAAATGGGGGCGCAGGAGCGAGCCCGCAGGAGCGGAAAATGAGCGCAGAAGCGCTGGGGTTCGCCGAGGCGGATCCTGGTCCGCAAGGGCGGCACCGCAGGTGCGGAAGGAAAGACCGCAGAAGCGGTCCGGGCTCGTTATGGGAGGATCCGCAGAAGCAGAAGACTGGTCGCCTAAGCGAGTCCGCAGGAGCGGACTCTGATGCGCAGAAGCGGTAAGGCTCGCAGGAGCGGAAGGGGATTCGCAGGAGCGGTCTCGCAGGAGCGAGACCTGGGCCGCAGAAGTGGAGCTGGGCGGCTAGGAGTGTTTTCGCAGAAGCGACCATTTGGTCGGAGAGGCGGCCTCGCAGAGGCGGATTTTGGTCCGCAGAAGCGGAAATCGCGCCTGTGTTAAAAATAACAGAAGGGTTAAAATTTCATAAGTTGCAAAACATTTGGGGCTCGGTTCTTGAAGGCGAATTGGGCGATTTGGGCGAGTTATTGCTGGGAGAACATCGGGTTATCGTTGGAGGTAAGTTTTGTGGCTTAATTACATCATTTTAACATGAAATCCTTGGTTAAATCCCCTGTAAATGGAAGATTAAAGGTGGGTTTGAGCCCTAGGCCTAAATTAAAGAAAAACACCGATTTGAGTGGGCAAATGGAGTCCGATTTTGGTAAATTTTATATGCCTAGACTCGTATCGAGATGAGGATTCCGAATATGTGATTTTTGTAATTTTTCGACAAGTGTACCAAAAGTCGGGTTTTGACAACTTGTGGGTTTTGATATAATTTGGGTTATTTCGTATGAATTGCGTGAAATTAGCATATATTGATGCATTCTCTATGATTTTGAGCAGATTTGGCATCCGAGGAGGTTGATTTGCGAGGCAAGCATAAGGCGGATTGAAGCCTCTACCGGTTCGAGGTGAGTGGTAGTAGTAAACAATGTACTGAGGGTTTGAAACCCCGTACAAGCACTTCACAGTGCTATATTGAGATGAGACACGCGTTCTATGATGGGCGTGGTGACATTGTGATTGGGGGTTCGGACTTAGTCCTTCCCGGCTAATAGAATACTGTGTTGTATGACTGTTAATGAGATTATAACTGTACAATTGGGCTAATAGCCATGTTTGGGGCCTTGTGCCGATCTGTAGAGCATTAGGGAACCTATAGAGCTAGGTGACCCGTATATCGTGTTGGAAACATTCACTCAGCCGTAGCTCTAGCTGTATAGCATAATATGAACAAGTGCTAGATGTGTACATTGAGAGAGATTATCTAGGGTGGGATTCCCTGTTCTAGTGAGTAGGCCTGTAAGGCCAAGTCTATATTGACTGAGACAGGGTTCAGGACCCACTGTGATATATTATATTGGGCCTGAGAGGCCAAGTACATATTGACTGGGATAGGGTCGAGGACCCATTATGAGGTATTACATATATATATGCCTATATTGGATCGGACTGCACGCCACAGTAATACATGTGTGGATCGGGCTGCACGCCGCAGTAATATACATGTAATATACATGTGGGACGGACTGCACGCCGCAGTATCATTGCGCTTGGGCTGTAGGAGCCCCTTCGGAGTCTAAGTCTGCACACATTCTCAGTGAGCACTGGTGTATATTATGGGATCGGGCTGCGCGTCGCAGCAGTATAAATATATATACATACATATATTGGATCGGACTGCACGTCGCAGTAATACATGTGTGGATCGGGCTACACGCCGTAGTATAATAGTGCTTGGGCCTAGGGAGCCCCTTCGAAGTCTGTATACACCCCTAGTGAGCGCCGTCGACGATAAATGGAGTGGGCTGCGCGCCGCAGCGGTATATGTATTGGAGCGGGCTGCACGCCGCAGTATTATACTTAATCATATCCTATTATCTACTTAAATACTTATACATTATAGACATAGGTATGTGTCTTTATATGTTGAGATGGCCGTACACCGTAGGGGTACGAGTGAGGGTTGGATCAGTGTAGAATCTTGTAGAGATAAACGTGGATTGGAGATTTGAGTATTTCTATAGTGATGACGTACATGTGAGGGTTGCCTTAGAACTGCTAAGTGATAGCACAGGAGTTCTTACCTTCGGTTATTATTTATTATTGTTACTCACTGAGTTGAAATATACTCACCCCACTCCCCTGCACTTTCTGTGCAGATCCACAGGTGCCCGAGAGCAGTTGAGCTGCTGATCCTTGTCTACTTTTGCGGAGATTTCGAGGTAGCTGCCAGCGTCCGCAGAGCTTGTTTTCTCCTTCTTTATCATCTTGTTGATTTCCTATTTGCCTAGACTTGGTTGTATTAGGATGCTATTCTGTAGAGGCTCGGTCTCGTGACACCACGATATGTTTGGGACCGTATTTTGTATGTTTTACATTTCGTTTATCACCTAATATGATCATTTACTGTTTAAGTTTAATTTGATTAATAACTGGCTGGTTTAAGGGATAATATGGTCGGGCTTGCCTAGCATTATGTTGGGCGCCATCACGACCAGGGTTTGGGTCGTGACAAGTTGGTATCAGAGCCTAGGTTAACAGGTCTCGCGAGTCATGAGCCGGTTGGTAGAGTCTCGTGGATCGGTACGGGGACGCCTGTACTTATCCTCGGGAGGCTGCAAACCTTTTTAGGAAAAGTTTCAATTCTTGGAATTCTTGTCGTGCGATTACTTTTGACTTGAACTGAACTTTGACATTCTATTCTCTCGCGGATGGCGAGAACTCGATCATCCGGACGTGGAGGACGACCACCACTACCACCTACTAGAGGTCGTGGACGCGGTCGTGGTCGTGGCGAAGTTAGGGCAGCTGAGGCAGTGCCAGCTGACCCACAGCCCCCAGTTGCAGAGGTGCCAGTAGCACCAGATCAGGCACCAGCTGTGCCCATTGTCATTCCGGGTCTACAGGAGACCATGGCTCAGATACTAGCAGTCTGCACTGGCCTAGCACAGGCGGTTTCAGTTACTACTGCAGCAGCTGCATCGGGGATCGGGGGTGGTCATCAGACCCCCACAGTACGCACTCCAGAGCCAGCAGTGCAGGGCTTACAGACACCAGAGGCTCCTCCAGTTCAGCCTGTGGTTCCGGTTCAGCCAGCAGATCAGATTCAGGGGGACAGGGTCCCAACTATGACAGACGATAAGCAGCGTCGTCTCGAGAGGTTCACGAGGTTATCTCCTCCAGTGTTCACTGGTGCTCCGGGCGAGGACGCCCGAGGTTTTCTGGATAAGTGCCGTCGGATGCTTCGTACGGCAGGGATCTTGGAGTCCAGTGGGTATCATTCACTACCTTTCAGTTTTAGGGGCCAGCCTTTGTTTGGTGGGAGGCTTATGAGCGCTGCAGGCCAGCTGGCTTGGCCAGAGTTCTCCACTATGTTCTTGGAGAAATGGGTGCCTCGATCTCAGAGAGAGGAGATGCATAGGCAGTTTGAGGGTCTCTGTTAGAGGGACATGTCAGTGTCAGAGTATGAGATCAGGTTTACAGAGTTGTCCGGATATGCACCGTGGTTGGTTCATTCCGACAGAGAGAGGATTGGGCGCTTCGTGGACGGCCTCATTTATCCCATTCGTATTCTGATGACTCGGGAGAGGGTTTTGAGTCGTACATTTGAGGATGCTGTGGATATTGCTCGCGACATAGAGACAGATCGTCGCCGGGAGCGGCCTCGAGGAGCAGCTAGTTCCAGTGGCACTCAGATCAGAGGCCAGAGTCAGCAGAGCCGAGGTCGCTCTTTCAAGTCTTCGCGGTCGGGTCGCTCAGATCGTCGCAGATGGTCTCCTAGACAGGGTTATCAGGGTTCGCACCAGAGCCAGCCAGCTCTCAGTGCCATGCCAGCTCAGAGTTCTTCACAGGCCCCATCCGCTCGGGGTTCATCTCGGCCTAGTTCATCAGCTGGCCACTCCAGCGCCAGAGGTCCTTATCAGTCTCAGTACCCAGCACCGGGGAGTTGCTACGAGTGCGGAGAGTTTGGGCACCACCGTAGGGAGTGTCCCCGTCTTGTTTCCGGATCTTATCAGCAGAGGGGGCAGCCCTCGTCATCTGGTCATTCTACTTCAGCACCCGCCCCGCCAGCTAGGGGTGAGGGTCAGACAGCTAGGGGTCGCTCTCGAGGGGGAGGCCGATCAGGCGGACAGGCTAGATGCTATGCTTTTCAGGGCCGATCCGAGGCCGTTGCTTCTGATGCTGTCATTATAGGTATTATTTCAGTCTGCCACAGAGATGCCTCAGTATTGTTTGATCTCGGTTCTACTTATTCTTATGTGTCTACATATTTTGCTCCTCATTTGGGCACGGCCCGAGGGAGTCTTGAGCTGCCGGTGCATGTATCTACCCCGGTAGGGGATACTATTGTTGTGGACCACGTATACCGGTCCTGTTTGGTCACTATTGGAGGTCTGGAGACCCGAGTAGACCTGTTGCTTCTCAGCATGATTGATTTTGATGTTATATTGGGCATGGACTGGCTATCTCCATGTCATGCTATTCCGGACTGTCATGCTAAGACAGTCACTTTGGCTATGCCGGGCATTCAGAGGATCGAGTGGCGAGGCACGACCTGAGTATGTACCTAGCAGGGTAATATCTTTCCTCAAGGCCCAACGAATGGTTGGGAAGGGATGTCTCTTTTATTTAGCATTTGTGCGGGAGGTCGAGGCCCAGACTCCCAGTATTGATTCTGTTCCCATTGTGCGAGACTTTCCTGATGTGTTTCCCTCAGACCTGCCGGGCATGCCGTCGGACAGGGATATTGATTTTGGTATCGATTTGGTGCCAGGCACTCAGCCTATTTCCATTCCTCCGTATCGGATGGCACCAGCTGAGTTGAAGGAATTGAAGGAGCAGCTCCAGAAACTCCTAGATAAGGGGTTCATTTGAATGAGTTTGTCGCCGTGGGGTGCACCCGTCCTGTTTGTTAAGAAGAAGGACGGATCCATGAGGATGTGTATTGACTACAGGCAGCTAAACAAAGTAACAGTGAAGAATAAGTATCCTCTGCCTCGTATTGATGATTTATTTGATCAGCTCCGGGGAGCTAGGGTGTTCTCGAAGATTGATCTTCGTTCAGGCTACCATCAGCTGAAGATTAGAGAGTCTGACATTATGAAGACTGCATTTCGGACCAAATATGGTCACTATGAGTTCCTTGTGATGTCTTTTGGGCTGACCAACGCCCCAGCAGCATTTATGCATCTGATGAACAGTGTATTCAGGCCGTATCTTGATTCATTTGTGATTGTGTTCATTGACGACATTCTAGTCTACTCTCGTAGCCGGGAGGAGCATGCTCGGCACTTGAGTATTGTGTTGCGGAGATTGAGAGAGGAGAAACTGTATGCCAAGTTCTCCAAATACGAGTTCTGGCTTGAGTCCGTGGCATTCTTAGGGCACGTGGTGTCCTGTAATGGTATTCGGGTAGATCCGAGGAAGGTCGAGGCAGTGCAGAGTTGGCCCAGACCGACCTCAGTTACAGAGATCCGTAGTTTTTTTGGATTGGCAGGGTATTATCGTCGATTCGTTCAGTACATTCTCTTCTATTGCTTCACCCATGACTAGATTGACTTAGAAGGTTGCTCCATTTTTGTGGTCCGAGGAGTGTAAGGAGAGCTTTCAGAAGCTCAAGACAGCATTGACCACGGCACCGGTCTTGATATTACCGTCAGCTTTAGATTCTTTTACTGTGTATTGTGATTCCTCGAGAGTTGGCATTAAATGTGTGTTGATGCAGGAGGGTAGAGTTATTGCTTATGCTTCTCGCCAGTTGAAGCCCCACGAGAAGAACTACCCTGTTCATGATTTGGAGCTAGCAGCCATAGTTGATGCTTTGAAGATTTGGAGGCATTACCTGTATAGTGTCTCATGTGAGGTGTTCACGGATCATCGCAGCCTTCAGCACTTATTCAGACAGAAGGACCTTAATTTGAGACAGCGGAGGTGGTTGGAGTTGCTTAAGGATTATGACATCACTATTTTGTATCATCCGGGAAGGCAAATGTTGTGGCCGATGCTTTGAGTCGGAAGGCGGTTAGCATGGGCAGCCTAGCTTTCATCCCAGTTGGGGAGAGGCCATTTGCTTATGATGTTCAGGCTCTAGCCAATAGGCTAGTGAGATTAGATATTTCGGAGCCGAGTCGGGTGTTGGCTTATGTTGTTTCTCGATCTTCCTTATATGATCGCATCAAGGAGCAACAGTATGATGACCCACATTTACTTGTCCTTAAGGACAGAGTGCAGCATAATGATGTTAGAGATGTGACTATCGACAGTGATGGTGTTCTGAGGATGTAGGGCCGTATATGCGTGCCCAATGTTGATGGTTTGCGGGAGTTGATACTTGTGGAGGCACACAGTTCACGGTACTCTATTCACCCAGGTGCCGCAAAGATGTACCAAGACTTGAGACAACACTACTGGTGGAGAAGAATGAAGATGGATATTGTTAGGCATGTAGCTAAGTGCCTCAATTGCCACCAGGTCAAATATGAGCACCAGAGACCGGGCGGTGTTCTTCAGCGTATGGTTATTCCCGAGTGGAAATGGGAGAGGATCACCATGGATTTTGTTACTCGGCTTCCTCGGACAGCGAGGAAGTTTGATTCTGTATGGGTGATTGTTGATCGGCTGACTAAGTCCGCACATTTCATCCCGGTTAGTACTACTTACTCATCGGAGCGGTTGGCATCGATCTTTATTCGGGAGATTGTCAGGTTGCATGGGGTCCCAGTGTCTATTATATCTGATAGAGGCACTCAGTTCACTTCTCAGTTTTGGAGAGCATTTCAGCGGGAGATGGGTACGCGGGTTGAGTTGAGCACCGCATTTCACCCCCAGACAGACGGACAGTCTGAGCGCACTATTCAGATCCTGGAGGATATGTTGCGGGCATGTGTGATTGATTTGGTGGTTCATGGGATGAGTTTTTGCCACTTGCTGAGTTTGCCTACAACAACAGCTACCAGTCGAGTATTCAGATGGCCCCGTACGAGGCATTGTATGGCAGACGGTGTAGATCTCCCGTCGGATGGTTTGAGCCTGGTGAGGATAGATTGATAGGGACTGAGTTAGTTCAGGATGCTCTGGATAGAGCAAAGTTGATCCAGGAGAGGCTTCGCACAGCACAGTCTCGCCAGAAGAGTTATGCGGACCGTAGGGTTCGAGAGTTGTCTTTCATGGTTGGTGATAGAGTATTGTTGAAGGTTTCACCCATGAAGGGTGTCATGAGGTTCGGGAGGAAAGGGAAGTTGAGTCCCGGGTACATTGGTCCCTTTGAGATACTCAGGAGAGTTGGAGAGGTGGCATATGAGTTAGCCTTGCCACCCAGCTTATCCAGCGTTCATCTAGTATTCCATGTGTCTATGCTCCGGAAGTACATCGGAGATCCGTCCCATGTATTAGACTTCAGTACCATTCAGTTTGATGGTGATCTATCGTATGATGTGGAGCCTATTGCTATTTTGGGTCGCCAAGTAAGGAAGTTGAGGTCGAAGGAGATTGCATCAGTTAAGGTTCAGTGGAGAAGTCGACCCGTGGAGGAGGCTACTTGGGAGGTCGAGCAGGAGATGCGGAGCAGATACCCTCAGCTATTCGAGACTTCAAGTATGTTTCTTGACCCGCTCGAGGACGAGCGTTTGCTTAAGAGGAGGAGAATGTGACGACCCGGCCCGTCGTCACGGTAATTACCACCCCGTTATGTTGTAATTACATAATTCATGCTTTTATATCAGTGTTAGAGTCTATCGGGGAAGTTAGGAGTGAATTGAATTGAAAATGAGGCATATAGCCTTTTTGAAGGAAACTTGAATAAGGAAAGTCAACCCGGAGTTGACTATTTAGTTAGAGAGCTCGGAATCGAATTCTGATGATTCGGTTAGTTCCGGGAGGTGGATTGTGACTTAGGGGAGCGATCGGAATTGAATTCGGAGGTCCGGTGTAGAAATAGGCTTGAATTGGCTAAGGTTGAATTTTGGCGAAATCCGAACGGTAGGTGAGATTTTGATCCGGGGGTCGGAATGGAATTCCGACGATTTCAGTAGCTTCGTTAGGTGATTTTGGATATGTCCGCAAAATTTCAGGTCATTCAGACGTCGTTTAGTCGGGTTTTTGATTGATTTTGTAATTTGGAATGTTTTAAGGAATTTAGGCTTGAATTCGATGTGAATTATGGGTTTTGATGTTATTAGACATGTTTTGAGGATTGGAGCAAGTTCGAATAAGGTATTAAGATGTGTTGGTGTGTTTGGATGAGGTCCCGGGGGCCTCGGGGTGTTTTCGGATGGTTAATCGGGAGAAAAACATGGAAATTTCAGGTTTGAAGAGTTCTGGTTATGTTGTTTTCGCTCCTGCGGAAATGGGGGTGCAGAAGCGAGCCCGCAGGAGCGGAAAATGAGTGCAGAAGCGCTGGGGTTCGCTGAGGCGGATCCTGGTCTGCAAGGGCGGCACCGCAGGTGCGGAAGGAAGGACCGCAGAAGCGGTCTGGGCTCGTTATGGGAGGATCCGCAGAAGCGGAAGACTTGTCGCCTAAGCGAGCCCGCAGGAGCGGACTCTGATGCGCAGAAGCGGTAAGGCTCGCAGGAGCGGAAGGGGATTCGCAGGAGTGGTCTCGCAGGAGCGAGACCTGGGCCGCAGAAGCGGAGCTGGGCGGCTAGGAGTGTTTTCGCAGAAGCGACCATTTGGTCGCAGAGGCGGCCTCGCAGAGGCGGATTTTGGTCCGTAGAAGCGGAAATCGCGCCTGTGTTAAAAATAACAGAAGAGTTAAAATTTCATAAGTTGCAAAACATTTGGGGCTCGGTTCTTGAAGGCGAATTGGGCGATTTGGGCGAGTTATTGCTGGGAGAACATCGGGTTATCGTTGGAGGTAAGTTTTGTGGCTTAATTACATCATTTTAACATGAAATCCTTGGTTAAATCCTTGTAAATGGAAGATTAAAGGTGGGTTTGAGCCCTAGGCCTAAATTAAAGAAAAACACTGATTTGAGTAGGCAAATGGAGTCCGATTTTGGTAAATTTTATATGCCTAGACACGTATCGAGATGAAGATTCCGAATATGTGATTTTTGTAAATTTTCGACAAGTGTACCAAAAGTCGGGTTTTGACAACTTGTGGGTTTTGATATAATTTGGGTTATTTCGTATGACTTGCGTGAAATTAGCATATATTGATGCATTCTCTATGATTTTGAGCAGATTTGGCATCCGAGGAGGTTGATTTGCGAGGAAAGCGTAAGGCGGATTGAAGCCTCTACCGGTTCGAGGTGAGTGGTAGTAGTAAACAATGTACTGAGGGTTTGAAACCCCGTACTAGCACTTCACAGTGCTATATTGAGATGAGACACGTGTTCTATGACGGGCGTGGTGACATTGTGATTGGGGGTTCGGACTTAGTCCTTCACGGCTAATAGAATACTGTGTTGTATGACTGTTACTGAGATTATAACTGTACAATTGGGCTAATAGCCATGTTTGGGGCCTTGTGCCGATCTGTAGAACATTAGGGAACCTATAGAGCTAGGTGACCCGTATACTGTGTTGGAAACATTCACTCAGCCGTAGCTCTAGCTGTATAGCATAATATGAACAAGTGCTAGATGTGTACATTGAGAGAGATTATCTAGGGTGGGATTCCCTGTTCTAGTGAGTAGGCCTGTAAGGCCAAGTCTATATTGACTGAGACAGGGTTCAGGACCCACTGTGATATATTATATTGGGCCTGAGAGGCCAAGTACATATTGACTGGGATAGGGTCGAGGACCCATTATGAGGTATTACATATATATATGCCTATATTGGATCGGACTGCACGCCGCAGTAATACATGTTGGATCGGACTGCACGCCGCAGTAATATACATGTAATATACATGTGGGACGGACCGCACGCCGCAGTATTATTGCGCTTGGGCTGTAGGAGCCCCTTCGGAGTCTGAGTCTGCACACATTCTCAGTGAGCACTGGTGTATATTATGGGATCGGGTTGCGCGCCGCAGAAGTATAAATATATATACATACATATATTGGATCGGACTGCACGCCGCAGTAATACATGTATGGATCGGGCTGCACGCCGCAGTATAATAGTGCTTGGGCCTAGGGAGCCCCTTCGAAGTCTGTATACACCCCCAATGAGCGCCGTCGACGTTAAATGGAGCGGGCTGCGCGCCGCAGCGGTATATGTATTGGAGCGAGCTGCACGCCGCAGCATTATACTTAATCATATCCTATTATCTACTTAAATACTTATACATTATAGACATAGGTATGTGTCTTTATATGTTGAGATGGCCGTACACCGTAGGGGTACGAGTGAGGGTTGGATCGGTGTAAGAATCTTGTAGAGATAAACGTGGATTGGAGATTTGAGTATTACTATAGTGATGACGTACCTGTGAGGGTTGCCTTAGAACTGCTAAGTGATAGCACAGGAGTTCTTACCTTCGGTTATTATTTATTATTGTTACTCACTGAGTTGAAATATACTCACCCCACTCCCCTGCACTTTCCGTGCAGATCCACAGGTGCCCGAGAGCAGTTGAGACATTGTAGCTGCTGATCCTTGTCTACTTTTGCGGAGATTACGAGGTAGCTGCCAGCGTCCGCAGAGCTTGTTTTCTCCTTCTTTATCATCTTGTTGATTTCCTATTTGCCTAGACTTGGTTGTATTAGGATGCTATTCTGTAGAGGCTCAGTCTCGTGACACCACGATATGTTTGGGACCGTATTTTGTATGTTTTACATTTTGTTTATCACCTGATATGATCATTTACTATTTAAGTTTAATTTGATTAATAACTGGCTGGTTTAAGGGATAATATGGTCGGGCTTGCCTAGTATTATGTTGGGCGCCATCACGACCAGGGTTTGGGTCGTGACAGCACCGATCTATCCATATTATCAAGGGAAAAACCCTTATACATCCCAAGTTCCACCAGCTAGACAAAATACTCCTCCTCCGGTCACCCCTATTTTTGTGGCACCTCCACCTACTACTTTACAGAAGTCGTCCAGTGAACCGCTTTTCCAAATACATGACAATAATTGTTATGCTCCCGAACCTACCTTTAAGGCTCCTGAACCGCATTCACACACCCCTCACTGGGATAACCCGGCAGAACCGGAAAAGCACTTCAAAAGTTTGGAGCATGAGGAAGTTATTCGGAAAGTCAAAAGCTTGGAGCAATCCTTCAGGAATATGCATGGTTTAGGCAACCAAGTCAGTGTTGCTTACAAAGATCTGTGCCCATTTCCAAATGTTCAGTTGCCCGCTAGGTTCAAAATGCCCAAGTTTGATCTGTATGAGGGGCATGGTGACCCAGTAGCCCTTCTCCGAGGTTTCTGCAGCAAAATGTGAGGAGCCGGAGGGCGAGATGAAATTCTGATAGCTTACTTTGGTCAGAGTTTGGGAGGGTCTGCACTAGAGTGGTACACCAGGCAGGATCCCAGCAGATGGTTTACATGGGATGACTTGGCTCAAGCATTCATCGGCCAGTTCCAGTATAATCTTGAAATAATCCCCGATCGCTTATCATTGCTAAAGTTAGAGAAGAAACCCGCCGAAAGCTTTAGAGAATTTGGGTTCCGCTGGAGGGAACATGCAGTAAGGGTAGATCCCCCCATGAGAGAGAACGAGATGGTAGATTACTTCTTGCAGACACTGGAGCCAACTTACTTTAGTCATCTGGTGACATCGGTAGGTAAATCTTTCAACGAGGTGGTCAAAATGGGCGGAATGATAGAAGAGGGACTTAAGTCCAATAAGATCTTGAGCTATTTCGCGTTGAAAGCAACAACTCAAGCTATTCAGAATGGCACAGGGGTTGCATTCGGGAAGAAGAGAAGAGAAGAAGTTGCAACGGTAGAGGAGGGTACTTGGTCCAGATCGAAAGGTCCTTCACCTCATTACCAAGCCAGACCCTACCACTCAAATCACCCTAATCACCCTCCCCGAAACACATATCCACCACCAAGGGCCTACAATAACCCTCCAGGACCAGGTTTCCGAGGGAATCATGCCTTCAGAAAGGAAAAGGCACAAAGAACCTTCACTGAGTTGGGAGAAACTTATACTGCTCCGTTCCACAAATTGAAGCAGATAGGTTTGTTGAGTCCTATTGAGACAAGATTGCCAAATCCCCTACCCCCAAATGTGGATCGCTCAGTAAGCTGTGAGTATTGTTCGGGGGCTCCCGGACATGATACCGAGAAATGTTGGAAGCTGAAATATGCAGTGCAAAATCTTATTGACACCAATAAGATCAAGGTTCAGATACTAGAGGCACCCAACATTAATCAGAATCCATTGCCAGCTCACCCTTAGACTCATGTGATCAATTTGATACGCAAGGGAAGGGAAGATTAAGAAGCCCGATCTGTATTTCAAAGCAAAACCAATCGGCAGAAGTTGGTATATGAGAAGTCATGCTTGGTAATCAGGAGGAGTTTCGGTGGTTTGTTTTTGTTGTCATTTCTTTTGTCCGAGTTATTTTCAGGGTTGTGACCCGAATCTTGTCTTGAAGTAAAACCCTCTTATCTTTCCATTCTGGTCATTTCAGTTTGATTTAGTCTTATCAAGTGTCGTTTCGGGTTTATAGTGCTGGTTTGCTTGTTTGTATTTGAACCTTTTCTCCGTTTAATGGAACTTTTGGTCTTTTATTACCTAGTTCACCTTTTTGTTTAGTTTTACTATCTTTAAATTTGTCATTTGTTCGAACGCCGACTCTAATGACATGGCATCGCACATAATTTTGGCCTAATATTAAGGGTTAATCATGAAGCAATTGAATCAGGTCATTTTAAAAATAAAAAAAAATGATTTGAGATTATTTGGAGCCCGAATCATGTGAGACTGGGGCAGGTAAAACATAAAGAAACCCTTAAAGGAAAATTGGCCATGCTAAGACGGGGTTCGCTCGTGATACTGAAATGAAAGTGTCATCCAGCAATACTTTAAAATGATAGATGAAAGGCGAATGGACGATACGGTTATCAATCAGGGCACAAACAGAAGATGTTGTGAATATATTGTTTGAACTTGGCATGTTTTGAAGATTGGAATGACGAAGGCATTTTGTTCTACTATCCAAACACTTTATCCATCGTCAACCCTTTGAGCCTTAATTTAAATTCTTTCATACCCCTCCTTCGGAATTAGTTGCAAAGACTAGAAACACAAGTTTGAAAGACAAGAGAAGAAAGGGATAAAGAAAAAGAAAAAAAAACAACAAAAAGAGATAAAGAAAAGAAAAGAAAAGAAAAAGAAAAATGAATGAAAAAGAGCAACTTGAAAAAAAAAAGGGAATTGGGAACTACGTTTGACCTGATTCCTTAAAGAGGATACGTAGGCGCTTCACAGCTCGGTCATAGTGTAAATAAAGAAATAAAAAAATCCCCAAGTAAAAAAAAATTGGGGCAAAGAAAAATTGTGTTGATTATAAATAAATTTAGGTCCGAAGGTTGTAAATTTTGAACCCAAAATTGATTTTGTTTTGAACCTTCAATACCCTTTCTTTCTAGCCCTATCCAAATCTTACATTACGGTCCAAATAAAGACCTTCTGATCAGTCTTCAAAAGATGCCACATCAGGCGAGTGAGAGAGTCCTATCAGAATATAACGCTCTGATTCTCAGCAGAAAAGACTCTGATTCCCGGCAGAAAGGAAACACGAGAGAGTCTTGGCAATGATACCCCAATCCCCAGTTAAAAGTAATACAAATGAGAGAGTCTTACCGGTGAAAACCTTCACAAGCACCGTAAGGCGACGAAAGCTGAGAGAAAATCAAAATGAGAGAGGCTTGAAAGTGAAAACCCTTCGGGCACTACAAGTCGAATAAAGGTGATAATCAGATGGAAATCACGAGACAGAAATCGTGAAAGGCAATTAACGACGGAGGATAGGCCATATGTGCATGTCATGACCAGTAGAGTTGGTATTCGTGTTTGATAAGTTTTTATAGTTATTTCTTGCTAGAGAGTCATTTTTTTTCCTTTGTCTTCTATTTTGTTTCTTTTTATCTTTCTCATTTTATCAAAAATTCCCCATCAAAGTCTGTCTAGTCAGAACAAGTGAGAAATGACTTTAAAACTTGCCACCAACTTTCCAATTATTATGCAAGGCAAGGAAATGCCATTGACGACAGAGAAGTATGGTGCAAAGAAGATTATTAAACTGGGGCAGAAAATTTTCTTTTCATTTTGAAAATTTTCTGGAAGTCAAGGTGCACTTGGGGAAGAAGGAAGATAGGACAAGCCTTAAGGGAAATGGTCTTCGAACCAGTGTCATCCTCAACAGCCTTCAGAAGAGTGAAACACCAATTTCGAGGAAATGAAAATCCACCAGCAGTGTTATCTTCAGCAAGTTCCGAGGTGGTCGGACAACACAGAATGGCAAAGGAAGAAAGGAAATCTCATCTTCAACAAAATAACCCTCAGCAAGTTGAGAAACACAGAACGGGGAAGGGATAAATGGAAAACCCATCCCCAACAGGAATATCGTCTCCAGCAAATGAAATCATTCCCCAACAAGTTTTGGGAACCCCGAGCGAGGGAAAGGGGAAAAGGAAAAACCACCCCACAGGAGCGGCACAACCGCTCACAATGCTTTGAACTAACAAATTTTCTTTGATTTGAAACAGGGAAAGAAAGTGCTATTGATAGCAGAAAGTCATGCCACAAGGAAGAACACCAATACTGGGGCAGAACATTTTCTGCCGTTGTTGAAAATTTTCTCGGAGAAACAAGGAAGGCAATTCAAGATGACATGTCAGGTTTGTCCACCTTCAAATAGGATGTTTCAGGTTTGTCCACCTTCGAACAGGACATCTCAGGTTTGTTCACTTTTTGATATCATGGGAGTATCCGCCCTCGAATAGGATACAATGGGAGTATTCGCCCTCGAATAGGATACAATGGGAGTATTCGCCCTCGAATAGGATACAATGGGAGTATTCGCCCTCGAATAGGATACAATGGGAGTATTAGCCCTCGAATAGGATACAATGGGAGTATTCGCCCTCGAATAGGATACAATGGGAGTATTCGCCCTCGAATACGATACAATGGGAGTATTCGCCCTCGAATAGGATACAATGGGAGTATTCGCCCTCGAATAGGATACAATGGGAGTATTCGCCCTCGAATAGGATACAATGGGAGTATTCGCCCTCGAATAGGATACAATGGGAGTATTCGCCCTCGAATAGGATACAATGGGAGTATTCACCCTCGAATAGGATACAATGGGAGTATTCACCCTCGAATAGGATACAATGGGAGTATTTGCCCTCGAATAGGATACAATGGGAGTATTCGCCCTCGAATAGGATACAATGGGAGTATTCGCCCTCGAATAGGATACAATGGGAGTATTCGCCCTCGAATAGGATACAATGGGAGTATTCGCCCTCGAATAGGATATAATGGGAATGTCTGCCCTCGAATAGGATACGATGGGAGTATCCGCCCTCGAATAGGATACGATGGGACTATCTGCCTTCGAATAGAAAATTTTACGTTTGTTTTATGCATATTTTATAAATTATTGCCAGCATGCATTTTAAATTCAAAAGTTGCTAACAAAAACAGGCGCCTACCTGTATAACAAGAGGCATGTCTTCAGTCTTTACGTTGCAGGTCTTGAAACCAATAACCCACCATAAAGCAGAGAGTTACAACAAGAGTTCCCAATGCAAATTCAAGCGCGTGAGTCAAAGGAAGGGAGGGAATGAAGGAAAATTTTCCCAGCATCATTATCCTCAGCAGGCAAGTAAACAGTTCTAAAGATATCCCCAGCAGTCAGGAGGGAAAGCAACACGACCCAGGAGGAAAGCAGTTCCAGAACAAGGTAATTTAGGAGAAATGATGGGTTAAGAGGTAATGCAGGAAGAAGAAAGTGGTGCAGGAAGCGAAGGAAGACGATAGGGATGAGATGAAGTTCGAAGTTTGTTGTTGAAGTCAGGGAGCCCGCCTGAAGAATGGAGTGGTGATTTAGTTTTGAAGTTGTAGTTGAAGTCAGGGAGCCCGCCTGAAGAATGGAGTGACGATTTAGTTTTGAAGTTACAGTTGAAGTCAGGGAGCCCGCCTGAAGAATGGACTGGCGATTTAGTTTTGAAGTTGTGGTTGAAGTCAGGGAGTCCGCCTGAAGAATGGAGTGGCGATTTAGTTTTGAAGTTGCAGTTGAAGTTAGGGTGCCCGCCTAAAGAATGGAGTGGCGATTTAATTTTGAAGTTATAGTTGAAGTCAGGGAGCCCGCCTGAAGAACAGAATGGTGAGTTATTATTTTGAAGTTATAGTGGAAGTCAGGGAGCCCGCCTGAAGAATGGAGTGGCGATTTATGATTAGAGTGTGTCGATAAAGTCAAAAGCCCGGCGGAAAAGCAGAACGACGTCTCATTTTCTAAGATTTGATAAGGAAAGTGAACCATCGGAAAGTGACAGAGTGTAAAAGAAATCCCCAGCATGAATCCAAGTTCGTAATCGGAAGGAAGGCAACAAGGATCAGAAAGATAGATTCAGACTTCGAAGGAGAATAGTTCGAAGATCACAAGGAAGGGACCAATGGTCGGATTTCTGCAATCAAGATAGGCCGAAATAACAATTGTCAGAAGAGAAGAAGCATGTGAAGAAACATCAGAGCCAGCAGGATGGCAATGAACAAGACAAAATCAAGCTGAAAAGATAGATAAGAATTTGCAATACTGTAACTTAGTCTAGCTTCTTATATTTCGTTTAGCACGATGTAATAAGGAGATCAGTTAAGCAGTGGCAACAGCAGCAACAACAGTAACAGCAAGATCCCAGCAGTCAAGGTAGTCTCAGCTACCAAAACTTCCCGAACTACATTGACCTGATTCCCTTTTAGCCAGGGATATGTAGGAGACCTTCTGAAGCAAAGGTTCGGTCAAACTTTTCCAAAAAATGCTTCATACGGAGTGCTCAAACGGGCAAAAAAAAAAATTGCCCGTATCCGCTCACTTATCTTTGCACGAAAACTCTTCATGTTTCCACGCAAAGAGGGGCAGCTGTGAGCACGTGATTTTGCCCTACATGAGAATTACCCCCAAAAATTCAAACTAAAATCGTTTTTGTATCGTTGTAATATCTGGGGATTTTTGTGTTAATTTTCTTATTATTTGTATTCTCTGTGTGTGCATATTTATTTGTTTAAATTAAGAAAAATACAAAAATATATCACGTTTGGTTTTAGGATTCATTAATAGTTATCAAGTTTATTTTTATAAAAAATAGAAAATTACAAAAATACGTATTTTTGCATTTTTTAGTATTTAATATCAAAATTGTGTGATTTATTTAATTGATGTTTAAGTTGAGTATGATAATATTTAGTGTAACTTAACTAGTACTTTTGTGATTTTTATTTGATTTTTTGTTAGTGTAATTAGCATTTTTGTTTTAATTAGGAACTAAAATTAAAAAATAAAAGAAAATAGAAAAAAAGAAAATGAAGAGAAAGAAGTCTTGGTCTTATGGGCTATTTAAATTAAAAGAGACCAAGCCCAAAACAATTGTACCCTGAACCCAACCCATCGGTCAACCCGACCCGGCCCAAACGACCCCACTCCATTTTTTTTATTTTATTTTTGTTTCATTTTACCCAACCCTAATCAGACCTCCCCCTTCCTATTTCTTCTCCCTCATTCTTCAACCCTAGAGATAACAAGAGCCGCCGCCAGTCACCAACAACCGTCGACAAGCTCCTCCAAACGAACCAGCCATCTGCCTCACCAACGACCCCCCACGAACCGTCAAAGCCATCACCGCCGTCCAGCACCATTTTCTGCCACCATTCATGCCGGAAAAAGACCACTGCCAACGACCATCGTCGCAACTCCACCCCCACCA
This sequence comes from Nicotiana noctiflora, assembly GCA_032618575.1. Taxonomy (NCBI): domain Eukaryota; kingdom Viridiplantae; phylum Streptophyta; class Magnoliopsida; order Solanales; family Solanaceae; genus Nicotiana; species Nicotiana noctiflora. The sequence goes on from JASVEL010002855.1 coordinate 81,101, forward strand.
GAACTGATTGAAAATCCGACAAAAACATCCACCAGCTTCGTCGACGACCACCCTTCAGCTCACCATCGCTTCGCGACCACTCGAAGCTGCGGCTCACTCCTCCACCAACAACCTCGCAGAAACCAGCGACCAAAAGAACGCGAACCAGCAGCAACGGCAGCCGTATTCACGTCTAATCAAATCCGAATTCATTTAAATGGCTCGTTATTCATTGGCTTAACAGGTTGTTTCCGTATCATTTTTTTTAATTCGAATTTGCTGCGGATGTATTGAATTTGAGAATTAGTTGTTTTATGTTTAATTTCCTTTTGATTCTAGCTTAAGTTGTATGTCAATTGCTTGTTCGTCGAATTGTTCTGTCCATCTCCTACCAGACCTTTATTTGGTCGATTCTTCTTCTGGTCATGGCCGAGTAGGTTATAAACGATATAGTCGATTTGATAATGTCGTCGAATAGTTAGTTTTATAAGTCCCCTATTTTGTCCAAGGCATGAATCACCTTGTTGTTCTGTTTGACTTTGTTTGTTTGTTATCAATTGTGTATATGAAATCGATTAAACGAATGTCGTCAATTAGTTCATTAGGATTTATTGTTAGAACAACATGATCATAGCGTAAATTCCCCTCCCTAATAGGTTATCTGTTTGGTTTCTTTCTGTTTTATTGTTATAAGTTTGGTAATTGCTCTTGTTAATATCCATTTTTGGTCGCGTTATTAATTCCTTTCGTGTGATGCCATGTCTATTGAATAGGTTTGCATTGGTTATAGCTGATAGGTTTTTGGGTAGATTAATAGCTTCAGTAGCTTTAGGAGAGTAGTTTAGGGGATTGAAACCTGAAAACTATTCAATTTAAATGGTCTACCAATGCGGAATATTAATGTACCACTAAGCTATTGAATTGTTTAATTAAAAGGGACAAGTAGTGCAAAAGTATACCATGTATAATACCTTTATTAGCTGGTAATCAGATAACACATGGGGGGACTGATAAAAGGTTCAAAGGGGGTGCACATGGGCTAGGGAATAACATAGGCTGGAAAAGGAATTGAGATGGGAAAATCTGAAATTTTGAGGTTATAAAGAGGGACTTGGACAATCTGAAAAAGGTGAACGAAGAGAGAGTTTTAAGGCTGAAAGAGGAGAACTAAGAGAGAGTTTTAAGACAGAGAGCCAATTCTGAAAAACAGTGGGAGTTTAAGGGAGTTCATTAGAGATTGGGAGTTTAAGGGAGTAGTCTTAGATAGGAGAGAGTTTTAAACATAGAGGGAGACAATTCTGGAAAAACACAGAATAGGGAGACAATTCTGAAAGAGAGAGAATAAAAGAAAAGAGAAAAACAGAATAGAAGAGAGGATAAAAAAGAACAGAGATTGATTTAGAAAAGAACTAAGAATAAGAACTGAGAGCTAGGCATTCAAAGGAGCAATAGAAACTGGAGTCTTATTTGGTTTTAGTTTCCAGTTTCTTTCTGTTTAGTTCGGAATCTGACTGCTGGAAGTTTTTCTAAAGTTTATGGTTGCAATTTCAAGTTTCAGTGGTATTGTTTGAGTTATTTTGGTTGTATGATTGATTTTCTGGAGATCCTGGATTCAATTTCAAGTTCATTTGAGCTATTTCGATTTGTTGGTGTGGTGTTTTGGGTTCTTTTTGGTTTCGAACTTCTCTTGGATTGCTCAATTCATTTATGGGCTAATTGTTCGAATTCTGCTTACTACTGCTGCTGATTGCCTGCTTCTCCTTTTTTATTATATTCTAGGTACATTTCTTAAACATTACTTGATGTAAATTTCAGTTTGAAGATGGAAATAAGAAGCTAAAGCATGACAACAGACTTATCTAAGTTCTATTATTCTTTATCATTTGTGCCTTACATCGTATGCAATCATTAAGTATTCTACCTAATTTCAATTTTTTTAGCAAATGATATTATCATAGTTGTACTTAGTTTAGGATTGCTGAAGTGTTGTCAAGTTAAATATGTTGTTTCATCTGGTCGATTGCTAAGTGGGTGGTTGTTCGTATTGAGTTTTGTCTTTCAGCTCAATTGTGGCCATCTCACCATTCTCTGTTTGTACTCGTCTCTTGTTTATAGCTTGTTTATTTACCTTCAAGGTAATGAGTTTCAACTTTGAGAAATATACATGGTGGCATGCCAAGTTACGAAATCTGAAATAAGGATTTATTTAAGTGTTTGGGAATTTCTTATAAGTAATATATCTGATAGTATATCTCTTTCTAAATCACTTCTTAACCATGCTTTAAAGTATTGCAGCACCCTCAATTTTTGGTTCAAGCCTTTGCTTCATTTTTTATTTTAACTTTTATTTATTTATTTATTTATCCCTCATTAAAACGTTACATTGCCATGACTTGGACTGTTGGAGCGAGTTTTCTTGTTTCCCTTTAGTTTAATATCCGTCTTTAGTTATTAGTCTTCATTTTTTATTAAGAAAAGAAAGTGATTCGAGGTTTTCATTCTTTTAAAAAAAATGCCATTTTTGTAGTCTAATGGGCATTCTGTTAAGAGTCCTTTAGTCCAAATTTTTTATGGTTAATTTAATCCATTTCTTCAATTAATTATTCATATCTCAAGAACTTGTAGTAGTCTCAAAGTTTAGGAAGAATGATGAACACCGTAGTTTTTTTTAGGCCGAGGCGAGCCATGCCAAACAAAACTTCAAAATGCATGGCCCTTACTTGTGTAGCACTTTTAATCCTTAGAACTCGAGGCGGGCTATTTAGCGAATTTCCATGGCCTCCCGCAAAATAACAACACGTTAGATTCTTTAGGCGCGTGCTAATAATCTTATTTTCTTAAATTCGGGGGCACTTTTATGTGACCCAAATCCAAATCTCAACAGAATCGAGATGTGTCAATAATCATGGGTACATTGATTGTGACGTGGTTTGAAATACATTTTCATGATGTTGTAATTCTTTTATTAAAATAATAAATAATAATATTAAAAGCGGTTAAAAGTTAAATTTTGCACATAAGTAAAAGCATAGTATAAATCAGATAAATAAGCCGAATATGACAGTTAAGCGACCGTGCTAGAACCACGGAAATCGGGAATGCCTAACACCTTCTCCCGGGTTAACATAATTCCTTATTCGGATTTCTGGTTCGCGGACTATAATACAGAGTCAATCCTTTCCTCGATTCGGGATTCAACCGGTGACTTGGGATACCACAAATCTTCCAAGTGGCGACTCTGAATCTTTAATAAATAAATCCTGTTTCGATTGTCCTTTAATTGGAAAAACTCCCTCGCGCCCTCACGGGTAGCGGAAAAAAGAGGTGTGACACTAGTTTAAACTAAAAATGCAAAATGGACCATTTTTATTATTTTCTTTATATTTTGTTCTAAAACAAATTAATACTAAAAATGTGTAATTAAATCCCTAAATGAAAATGCATATTTTTTATTTTCATATGAATTATCATGCACAAATAAGAATGCAACAATTACAAAAAATGTCACAAAATTCACAAAAAATTGTAAAATAATAAAGAAATCGTTTTGTTTGGATTTTTTGGGAATTATTGCTTAGGGAAAAAATCACGTGCTCACATCTGCCCCTCTTTGCCCGGAAATACGAAGAGTTTTCGTGCAAAGACAAGTGAGCGGAAACGAGCGATTTTTCCCGTTCACGTATTCCATTGTGAAGCATTTTGAAAATTTTGACTGCACCGTGCTTCAGAGGTTGCCTACATATCCTGGGCTAATCAGGAATCAGATCAGTGTAGTTCGAGAATGTCTGGTAGCTAGGACTACCAGGAGCTGTGATTTCATTGCTGTTGTTGCTGCTATTGCTCGCTGACCTCCTTATTACACCGTGGTAAAACAAAAGAAGCTAGTCTAAGCTATAATCTATGAGTTACAAAAGTTCCTAACTATGTCTTCAAACTTGCTCTTATGTTGCATTGAACTTTTATCATGTGTTCTTCCTATGGGATTCTTGTTGTTTTCTTGAATTGGCGATATTTTGCCATTCTTCTGAGTGAAGATTGACTGCTGCAATTTAAAATATGTGCCAATTTTTCAGGCGGTCTCCTGGTTGCTGACACTTGAAAAGTATTCCCTTTGTTCTCCCGTTGGGCTCCTGACGGCGATGCTTGAAAGGTATTCCCTTGTTCTCCAGGCAGGCTCCTGCTTGCTGAGTTTGAAAAATATTCCCTTATTCTCTAGGTGGGCTCCTGCTTGCAACAAAATAGACAAACAAAGAAAATTATCTGCCCCAGTTTGGTCGTTGGGTATAGCATGTTATCAAATATTAAAAAATTGAAAGCTAAAATTTGAATTATACTTCCCTTGTTCTCCAGGCGGGCTCTTCACTGCTGAACTTGATTTGTTCTCTAGGTGGGCTCCTGATGGCGATGCTTGAAAAGTATTCCCTTATTCTCCAGGTGGGCTCCTGCTTGCTGATTTTGAAAAATATTCCCTTGTTCTCCAGGTGGGCTCCTACTTGCTGATTTTGAAAAGTATTCCCTTGTTCTCTAGGTGGGCTCCTGATTGCTGAACTTTTAAATGGATTACCTTGTTCTCTAGGTGGTCTCCTAATTGCTAAATTTTGAAATGTATTCCCTTGTTCGCCAGGTGGGCTCCTGATGGCAACAAACATACAAGACAAAGAAAATTTTATGCCCCAGTTTGATAACTGGCACGTTATGTTACCAAATATTAAACTTGAAAGCTAGAACTTGCATTACACTTCCCTTGTTCTCCAGGTGGGTGCCTAATTGCTGCGTTAAAATGTATTCCCTTGTTCTCCAGGTGGACTCCTGTTGCTGAATTTTGAAAAGTATTCCCTTGTTCTCCAGGTGGGCTCCTGATTGCTACAAACATACAAGAAAATTTCTGCCCCAGTTTGATAACTGGCCACGTTATGTTACCAAATATTAAACTTGAAAGATAGAACTTGCATTATACTTCCCTTATTCTCCAGGTGGGTGCCTGACTGCTGCGCTTGAAATGTATTTCCTTGTTCTCCAGGTGGGCTCCTGATTGGTCCGTTTGAAATGTATTTCCTTGTTCTCCGGTTGGGCTTCTGATTGCTTAATCTTGAAAAGTATTCCCTTGTTCTCCAGGTGGGTTCCTGATTACTGAACTTGAAAAGTATTCCCTTGTTCTCCAGGTGGAATCCTTCTTGCTGATATTGAAAAATATTCCCTTGTTCTCTAGGTGGGCTATTTCTTTCAACCAAACAGATAAACAAAGAAAATTTTCTGCAGCAGTTTGATGGCTGGGCACATGGGTAAGTGTTAAACTGAAATATTTTACCAACTATTATCAGAATTTGAAAGCTAAGTCCTATTATACAGGGAGGTCCTGACAACTCCTAACAATTACGAACCTAATTTATATCTTCCTAAGGTATTACTTCCACTACAATGTTATCAAACAAATTTTTAACTACTCCCCCATTATCCAGGAGGGTCCTGACAACTTCTAGTTAAAACAATTTTACTCTAAGTTATATCTACTAAAGGTATGACTTCCACTATATCTTGTTACCTAGACTAACCTTAAAACTACGTCTCATTATCCAGGAGGGTCCTAAAAGCTCTTAATTGAAACCTATCTTAAACAAGAAAACTTTAGGACAAACCTATATTCCTTTGGGGTACATTTATACTAAGTTATGCTTCTCATGATTATTTTTAAATTTAAACTAAGCCCCATTTTCCAGGAGGGTCTAGAGAATTTCCAGTCATACCTGTTTGGGTGCTGCCTTTCCTTACATAGGGTTTCTTCGAAACTTTTGCCCCTGTTTCAATCAAAGAAAAATCTTGTGAGTTTAAAATGTGTTTAGCTGCTAGCTTTCTTGTTGGGTATATTCCTTCTTCTAGCTCTGCTCCAACTTGTTTCCTCGGACTTGTTTTGAAACGCCTCGACTTCCTGACTGACTTTCAACCCTCTGACTTTGATGATGCAAAGGTTATTTCAAGTATTACCTTTTTTGTTTCTAACCCTTCTTGTGAAACTTTACTCCTCCTTTACGGTTATCCAATTATTCCACTGATGGGATTTCCATTGGTCCTTCATGCCTTACTTTTTTTTGATATTACTCCAACCCTATTATGTTGTACAACTGGGAAGCTGGTAGTTAGCGATGATATCCTTCTTTTGTTTTGAATCGAACTGACATTAAAACATCTTATAGACAGACCTCAAGAGAATGAAATGCAATGACCTTGAAGGTTTAGGATAGACTCTGAAAACGAATGATTTGCAATGAAGAGAAAAAGGATAGGACTTATCTGAGTGGAACGGCTGGTACCCTTGATTGTGCCATGCATTTTGGATTAACTAGCATAGTTTGTCCAAGCAATTAACTTTCATTTGCCACATTTGTTGTTCCATAATTTCATAACCTGACTATCACTAAAACCCAAACCTTGCTCGTCTTGCCATGTTGTGAGCAACTTTCAACCACAGACTTGTTTCATTTGTCCCTCTGAAAACTCACCTTTGCCTTACGGTGCCCGTGAGGGTTTCACCAATAAGACTCTCTCATTTTTGATATCCCTCAAAACTCACTTCGTCTTACGGTGCCCGTGAGGGTTTTCACCAATAAGACTCTCATTTTTGTTTCTTTCAACTCACATCGCCTTATGGTGTCCGTGAGCGTTTTCACCAACAAGACTCTCTCATTTTCATCGTTTTCCTTCTGGCACCAGAGTGTTGTCCCCAACATAAATCACTTTTACCTGCTCGTATTGGCATTTCTTGAAGATTGATCAGAAGGTCTTTCTTTGGACCGTAATGTGAATTTTGGATGGGTTTTAGAAATAAAGGTATATAGGCTCTAAATAATTCAATATGGGTTTAAAATTTACAACTTTCGGAATCAGACTTCTCACAACAACCACAATTTCTGCTCCAGTTTCCTTCTTGGGGACTTTTGGATTTTGTTTTGATGTGACTGAACCTCAGAGAGAGGCTGCCTACGTACCCTTTCGGGATCAAGTCAAACGTAGTTCAGGAAACTACTTTTGTTGTTTCTATCTTTCTTCCACTTTTCTTTGCCTTTCTTTTCATTCTTTTCTTTTCCTTCTTTTTCCTTTTCTTTTCTTTTCTTTTCTCTTTTTGCTTTTCTTTTCTTTTCTCTTCTTTTCTTTTCTTTCTTTTTCTTTGCTCTTTCCTTTCTTTTCTTTTCTCGTCTTTCCTTTTCTTTATTTTTATTTTATCTTCTTTTTTTTTCACTTTTCTTTTACTATTCTCTCTTGTTTCTTCACTTACTTCCCCATTCGAGCTTGCAAGTCTTATTATTGATTCCGAAAGAGAGGTATGCAAGAAAATAATCGAGGCTCAAAAGGAGTAACAAAGGATAAAGTATTTGGATAGCAGAATAAAATGCCTTCATCATTCCAATCTTCAAACATACCAAGTACAAACTACGCAGTTAAACAAGCTGAGGAAAACATATGTAACATCTTTTGATCGCACTGGAATTAATAAACAATTCACATATTTGCCTTCTACATTTGTCAATTACCCAACACCATTGGACAACAACCTCTGTACTAAGAACGGTCCCTGTAGACTTGGGGCAAACTTGCCTTGGCTTCAAACCGATGCAACATGATGCATTTCAACAATATTTCTTTATGTTTATGTCCCCTTAGTTTCCCTTGGTTTGTGCTCGAATTGATCTAAAAATTCCCTTACTTCTTTATCTCAAATGTCCTTACATCTTCAACATTGTTTCGTTACTAAATTGACTTTTTAAAACCAGGCTGAGAATTATGAGTACATGTCATGTCACTATAGCCAGCATGAAAGAATTCTAACAGGAGAAGGGAACTAAATAAAATGACTAAAAATGGCGGGAAATAGAGAATTGCATTAGAAAGACGGTGAAAGGGTTGAACCAACAACATAAGTAAACTAAACTAGTTACAGTCCTTGAAGAAACCTAGATGGCACTAAACAAGCTATCATGACTAAACAAAGAAAAATTTAAAAGATAGAAAGGTTTGAATCGCAATACAATGTCCGGATTACAACCCTAAAATAACCCGGAGCATAGAAATGAAACCAAAATAAACCACTAAAATTCCACTCTAGGTGACCAAGAAATGGAGCGTCTTCCAAATTTCCAAGCACAACATCTTAGCCATTGGATTGCACATCAAAATTGCTGGGACCTCCGCCAAAATTGACTTCATTCAACAATTCCTAGAACATTCCCATACCCCCTATCACTATGGATCTTCCCCACACAATGTGTAAGTAAAGGATTTTGTGCAATATTCTGGGTGGCACTATCCTGGACCACGATTATCCCTTCCTGAATCATTCTTTCTATATCTCCTTTCAAATCCTGACAATTTCAATATCGTGCCCTTGGGCATTGGAATGGTATTCACACCGTTTAGAAGGGTCAAATCTTCTCACACGCTTGTCCACATGATTTGGAGGGATAGGTGTAATCAAGTTATCATGCTTTAATATCTCAAACAAACCTGCATAGGTTCCTCCTATTGGTGTAAAATTATGTTTCAACCTTGTTTCCCTTCTACACCCTCGACTTGGATGTGGGTTATTGGGTAATTAAAAGGTTTTTGGAGGCTGGTGGGGGCTCTTCGGTGCTCGTGCTCTTCCTTTAGTGTGACTTAGTGATTGGACAGATGGTCAGACATTGTTCGGAGGATAAGGCTAAGGTGGATTATGTGGAGTTTGGAGATGTTCACAGGGTTGGTGTTGTGGCTGAAAGCGTTTAGCAAGAATGACCATCGAACCCTGTCGTGGGCGGAGACAATGACCTGACGGTTGGACAAAAGAGCAAATGTTGTTCTGAGGATAGCACTGTAGTGGATTAGGTGGAGCTGGGGGATATGTTTGGGTGTGGTGTTGAGGTTAAATATGTTTAGCAAGAACGATTACCGGACCCTGTCGTTGGCGCGGCTCAGCAACACCTTTTCTATCATTGGCATGACTATCCCGAGCTACATGTTCTTTCCATTTGAGCCAAAAATCTTTAAAACTTTCCTTGGGTTTCTTTTCCGTTTGAGATAGGGAGGAGCAATCTGGGACAATGTCTTTCTTGTACTGAAAATATCGCACAAAATCTTGAGCCATGTCACCCAATGTGGGCCACTTGCCAACGTCGTGACGATTATACCATTCTAAAGCTGGTCCAGTCAAGCTCGTACTGAAGTATGCCATCAACAAATAATCTTTCTCCCCAACACTTCTCATTTCACTACAATAGACTCTCATGTTAGCTACCAGATCTCCACTCCCATCATACATGTTAAATTTTGGCACTTTGAACCCCACAGGAAGGAGAACATTGGGGGACACAGACGATTCTTTGTGAGACACGTTACCATGGTCTCCCATTCCTTGAATGTTCTTTAAGGATTGTTCTACGCCTTTCAGCTTCATGGATATTTTATCTCGCCCTACTTTTCCTGTAACCTTTTTATTTCCAACATGAAGCTCATCTCGAGGGCTCTTCGTGTGTGAATAAAGAACGTTGTGGGCGACTTTTGAGGAATAATATTGGGCATCATAATCTTTGAGTGGGTATTCATTGTTGGGGGTAGTGGATTTGACAAGAAAAATTGGTGGTTGTGGGGCGGTTCCTTCCCAGTCATCCAGGCTTAACATATGTCTGGCATGTGTTGTCTTAACATCTGCACCTATTCATCCAACCCATGATCCCGTTCATCCAATTGTTGTCGGGTACCGGTATTAACCAACATAGTTTTATTGTTTTTTGCCATTTGCCTTTTGTCCTTGTGTTGTAAAGAAGACTTACCACTTTAAAACCAAAAACCAACCACCTTTCTGGAATGACATGACAAAATGAAATCACAACGTTAGTGTTAGGGCATTTAGCATATTGGTAACATATTTTGATTGGTCGCATGCATCATCATGGATTTTTCCTTATTTCCAATTGTAAACTTTCCCTTTCTTTGTTTTTTTCTTTTTCTTTCTTTTTATTTTTCTTCTTTTTTTCATCTTGCCTTTCTTGATTTTTCTTTCATTTCTTTCTTGTTTTTCCGCTATTTTCTTTTCTTTTGACTTTTTGTGTTTTTCCTCTTTTTCCCTATTTTTTTCTTTTTCTTTTGGTTATGGTCGAATCCTATGCAGATTGCCTACGTATCATGACCCCACATGAATCAGACCAAGCGTAGTTCTTGCAAATTGAATTCAAAAAATAAAGACACAATTTTTTTTGGCAATTTTCATTAATGACAAATGCGATTACACCACTTCTAGACTATTTGTTTTTCATTTTCAAATAAAAAAGACATAGACTTAAAAAAAAATACAGACCCGACTAATCTAGGCGTACATCAAAGCTTCAAATCCTGGGGTCCATGGGGCATCACTCGGTATCACCATGGGCATACGCAAGATTGAGAAGCTTTCAATGTCATCTGTGACTATAAAAAAAATTGGCCATGTAATGACTTATTTTGACATAAAAATAAAGTGGCTATTTTTGCAAAATTTTGTTTAAGAAACTATGAACTCGATGATTAGAACGAGATCAAGAGTACTTCAAAACTTCACATCCTAGGACTCATGGGGCATCGCTCGGCATCGCCACAGGTCTCCGCAAGATTGAGAAGGTTTCAATGTCGACTGCGACTGTTTAAAGAAAGCTGTCCATGTAATGGCCTATTTTGATAAAATGGCTATTTTTTGCTTAATTTCGGTTGAGAAGACAAAACTCAATTTTGCGGATACGACCTTTCAGCACTTCTGAGAGGGAGATTTTAAGACTCTTCCTGCAAACCGTCTAAAAAATGAGGTGTCTGCTCTTTCAAAAACGGCCTTCCGACGTCCTTTTGAGGGACATTCAGCTTATTTTAAACAAGAATGGAATCACCCAACGTATTCATAATGAAAATTAAAATTTGACATTTTTTGGCTATTTTTGCAAAAGGGGTGGTTGGACCCGATGAGAGTTGCCTACTATCTCACATCTAGTGAGAATCAAACCAGCGTAGTTTGGGCCGAATGGCCAAAATCAAAACTATTGTTGAACAACAATTTTCTTTCTATTTTTTTCAAATATTTTCCCTTTTTCTATTTTTTTTTTCAAAAATCCGGCAGCATTTCGATACTATTTGGGCATTAGTTTTTTTTCTAACGAATGATTACCCTCACTTAGTCCAAACACTGCTATTTTTCACAATTTTTTTTTCACTAAGCTGGTCATCATGCGCAGCCGAGCAAAATAAATGCAAGTAGCACGTAAGAGGCGTCAGGATGGTCATTTCAATTTAGGTCACATGTCCTAGACGGACCCAACCCCTATGTTGAGTCCGCTAAGTCAAATGCACATGATGTAAACAAGTGTCCTACTAGGGATCCGCCATGAGTTTATTGTTCTTCTAGGTTTAAATCCTAGGTTTATTGGTCTAGACCTGGCTTACCCGAGCGGACAACTCGGGTGGAGGGGGAGGCAGCGTACCAGCGATCCAGAACCTCTACAGGCTTTGCAACTTATCCAAACCTCGTTCTAAATAGGGAAAATGACTAACAGAATAGAAGCTCACGAAGTTCACCCTTCTCCATAATGTAGAAGACTCAGAAAGAGGAAGGGATTCGTGACAGTTTATATACAATTCAACAAATATTAAAGCGGTAAGACATTTAGCACATAAGACATGGAACATGTATCAAAATCAAATAAAAATACAACAATTTAACTGAGCTCGAATTTTTGAACCCTGAACCGAAATTCTGGGTTCTTATCCCCAGCAGAGTCGCCAGAGCTATCACACCTCCTTTTTCGCTTACTACACCCCGCAAGGGATATAATAAAAAGAGTTATTTCAAACATGAATTGACAATCGAAACGGGATTCATTTATTAAGACATTCAGAGTCACCACTTGGGAGATTTATGGTGTCCCAAGTCACCGGTTTGAATCCCGAATCGATGAAAAGGTTTGACTTGGTTTAACAGTCATGTACTAGAAATCCAAGCAAGGAATTTTGTTAACCCGAGAGAAGGTGTTAGGAACACCTGAGTTCCGTGGTTCTAGCACAGTCGCTCGACTTCTATATTTGGCTAATCATTTTTATTTTTATACATGTTATGCCTATAGTGCAATTTTGAATGATTTAACCGCTATTCGTCAATTTTTAAGAAAGTGAACATTGTTTAAGAACGTATTTTTGATTCACGTCACATGAAATGCACCCGGACCTCGACACATTCTTATCCAAAATTTTTGGATTTGGATTTGTGTCGCATGAAATGCACACCCAAGTTTAGGAATATAATTTTATTAAAATCGCGTCTAAAGAGACCAACTTGTTATCTTTTGGGAAGGCCATGAAATTTGCTAAACGGCCCGTCCTGAATCTCTAAGTATTTTTTATTGAGTAACTAATGAGGACCCCACAATTTGTATTTGGTTTGGCGAGGCTCATCTCATTTTTATTATTAGAAGTCTGAACTAAATCAAACTAAAATTTTATATTTATTATTTGTTTCTAACAGGCCAATTAATTCGCATTTATAAATTTGAGTCCTGAATTCAAGTCCGAATTCAAACAAAAGGAAGTCCCTTCTAGCTTGAACCCGCTACCTAATACGAAACCCAAATTTATATGTATAAATTAATCCCATATTCATAGTATAGTTTTTTAAAAGAGTTTGACCCACAGTGATTATTTTAAGCTTTTCACATATGTGGCCAAGTATTAACTAATTATTAACCTAGTATCTAATATGCGTTTTTAACTTCACACTTATACATTTTTGAACAAATTCAATGTAGGATTTGAATACGAAGCATTAAGTAGTAGCATTTTCAGAATTTTATTGTTGAAACTTTATTTTTTCAAACAAATTGTAATGACCCCGCCGATTGTTTTTGGAATTTATGCCATAATTTCCCATTTACTGCTTTCCCTAAGTTCATTTCTACAATTTTGGTTTACCGGGACGTTCGGTTCTGGATTTAGAGTGTTTTGGATAGTCCCTAAATGAGAGCTTAAGAGTTAAAAATGGTTCTTATTCGGAGAAGTGTGAAAACAACCTCGAAATGGAAATCTGATGATTCTGTTAGCTCCGTTAGGTGATTTCGGGGTTGGTAGCATGTTCGGAATGTAATCTAGAGGTTCGTAGCTCATTTAGGCTTAAAATGCCGAAGTTTGAATTTTTGAAGTTCCGATCTGATAGTGAAGTTTTTTTCCGAGGGTTAGTTTGGGATTGCGAAAGTTGTTGTAGCTTCGTCACGTCATTTTCGATGTGCGTGAAAAATTTCTGGTCATTCGGACAAGTTTTGGATAGGTTTTTGATCGAAAATGTGTTTGGTTAGAATTTGAAGTTCATAGGCTTGAATCCTTGATTAACTCGTGTTTCCGGCGTTGTTTTAGGTGGTTTAAAGAATTGAGAAAGTTTTAATGATGTTATGGGACATGTTTGTAGGTTTGGTTGAGGTCCCGGGTGCCTCGGGTGTGTTTCGGATGCCCAACGGGTTGTTTTTGGAACTTGTTGAATTGTTTAACTGCTGATATCTGGTATCCTTCTATGCGATCGCATCCTTCCATTCGCGATCGCATCCTTCCATTCGCAAATCACATAGAGTAATTCTGTAGGGGAGCAAAATTCCTTCATTGCGATTGCATAATTTAGCTCCATGATCGCGAAGGTTTGGGTCCTCCTCTTATGCGAACACATTAGCCTAGTCGCGATCGCGTAGGGTTAGTTTCCCCTCTTATGCGATTGCATAGCCTCCTGTCGCGATTGCACAGACCAAATTCAGGGCCTTCATTTTTCTTTCTTCACGATTGCATCTCCCTTCCTGCGATCGCATTGAACAAAGAACCTGGGCAGATATAATCTTTTCAAAATGAGGGTTCCTCAATTTTTAACAAAACCAAAGGTAGAGAGCTCGGTTTTGGGAGATGTTTTGAGGGCTTTTCAGAGGCAACGATTAGGTAATGATTCCTTAATCTCTTATGATTAATACCCACTAATCTAACCTGAAATTCAACCTTTAATTTCGGATTTTGAATGAAATTTGGGGTAAAATCCTTAGACCTAATTATGATGATTTGAAGCAGCATTTGACCTCCAATTTGGGAGATTTTTATTTGGTTAGACTCGTGAGAGTACGAGGGTTCTGAAAATATAAAAATATTTCAATTCTGAGACATTGGCTAGAGGGACATTTTGGTTATTTTACCTATTTTCGAGCCCTAGATTCAATTTTAATAGTAAAATCAGATGTTTGCAATATTATTTATGATTTATAATATAATTGAATAGATTTGGGACATTTGGAGTCGGATACGCGTGGCAAGGGCATCGTTCCCTAGTTGATTTTGTACCAGTTTGAGGTAAGTGTCTTGTCTAACCTTGTGTGGGGACCTCTTCCCTTAGGACTTCTTATGTGTTGATTTAATGCCTTGTACGCGAGGTGACGAGTGTGTACTTGTGCAAATTATTGAGAATCCACTTTACTTGAATTGCTCAGACTATATTTTCTCTGTTATTTGACTTATTTCAATGCAAGATTGAATATTTGTTAGTTAGAGAAGTATGATTAGATAGAATTAACTACTTAATTGCTTAATTGCCTTAATTGATATTACGTGAAGTATGTTAGGCCAGAATTTAACTGTTACTTGTATTTGTGTATTTTATTCTCTGAATAGTTCCCCGAATCGGTTGCGTAGTTACATTGGGACTGCGGGTTCCATTCCCGAAGCTCCTTTGCTACTGATATGATGTATTGCGGGTTCAATTCCCGGAGCTCCTTTGCTACTGATATGATGGACTGCGGATTTGATTCCTAGAGATCCTTTGTTACTGATATGATAGACTACGGGTTCAATTCACGGAGATCCTTGCTACTAATATAATTGACTGTGAGTTCAATTCCCAGAGATCCTTACTATTGATATTATGGACTACGGGTTCGATTCCTAGGAGATCCTTTGTACTGATATTATGGACTATGAGTTCAATCCCCGGGAGATCCACTGGACAGTTGAGAAGTACTTGTTATGTTATTTCCCTTGCTTAGCTTAATTGTCATAGGCTTGTAGGTTCTATCCTATTTTGTTGTCATTTGAGATTATTCCCTGATTTACACTGTTCAATATTGTTATTATGTTTATTCTTAGTAGGGCCCTGACCTTCCTCGTCACTACTCAATCGAGGTTAGTCTTGGCACTTACTGAGTACCGCTGAGGTGTACTCATGCCTCTTCTGCGCATGTTTTTCATCTGCAGATCCAGGTACTTCTGGCCGGACATTCTATCAGTGATCCAGGCGATACATTCGGAGACTTGAGGTATATTCTGTCGCGTCCGCTGACCGAAGAGTCTCCTTCTACTCTACCTTATAGTTAGCAGTTTCATTTCATGTGTTCAGTTGCGTAGACATTTTTGGATGTTAGAGCCATAACTTATGTTCTTTTAGCCTGTGTTGCCCGTGGGTATCCGTGTCTTCGGGAGAATTTTAGAATGTTAAGTGTTAAAGTGTATGTGCCAGGTGGCAATTTTATAGATTATTTATGTTATTTAGTTATGATTATAAATTCTGCAAATTTATTATTACTTCTGCAACGTGTTAGGCTAACCTGGTCGCGAAGACTGGGCGCCGTCATGATGTATTCATAATTAGTGAACTAGGGTCGTGACAAGTTGGTATCAGAGCTCTAGGTTAATAGGAGTCACAGGACACATGTCGGTTTATTCGAATCTCGCTGATCAGTACGGAGACATCCGTATTTATCTACGAGGGGTTATGTAACTGTTTAGGAAAATCTTCATTTCTTTTGAATTCCTTATCATGTGATGTTTTGACACCAATTCTAAACTTTTGTCTTATATTCTCTCACAAATGGTGAGGACACGTGCTACATGCGAGGACCAGGCACCTACGCCCCCTACTACCGCTGTCAGAGGCCGGGGCCAAGGTAGAGCTTGAGGATGCGCCCGAGGTGCAGCAACAGCACCCGTGCGCACTGCCACTAAGGTAGCACCCACAGATCAGGTTGGAGCATAGGCACTTGGTACACCTACTACAACTTCTACTACTCTAGTGCTCTAGGAGACCTTGGCTCAGTTTATGAGCATGTATACTACTTTGGCTCAGGCGGGGTTGCTTCCCCTCGCTGCAGCCACATCTCAGGCCGGGGGAGGGGCCCAAACTCCCGTAGCCCGCACTCCTGAGTAGAGAGTGCCGATGGAGCAGGTTCCAGAGGTTATTCCTGTACCGCCTACAGCCCCAGTACAACCTGGGGATCGGTCAGCTGTCTCAGAGGACGAGCAGCGTAAGCTAGAAAGGTTCAAGAAATATGTTCCCCAGTATTCAGTGGCCTAGCTTCAGATGACGCCTTGGGATTTTTGAAGGAGTGTCAATGCATTCTCCGTACTATGGGCATAGTAGAGTCCAGTGGGGTTTCTTTCACCGCCTTTCAACTTCGAGGAGCCGCCTATGATTGGTGGCGTACTTATGAGTTGGATAGTCTAGTTGAGTCTGCCTCACTGACTTGGACACAGTTCTCCGACATGTTAATGAGGGAGTTTGTCCCACAGAGCCTCATGGATTCATGGCGCGTGGTGTTTGAGCTTTTGCGCCAGGGTGCTATGACAGTCTTTGAGTATGCCATCTGCTACACCCGGTTGGCTAGACATGCACCGACTTTGGTCGCCACAGTTCGAGAAAGAGTGCAGATGTTTATCGAGGGTCTTATTCCGTGCATCCGGTCCAGCATGGCTCGAGAGCTAGAGATGGATATACCTTATTAGCAGGTAGTAAGCATTTCCAGACTGATTGAGGGTATGCTCGCTATGGAGCAAGGGGAGAGGGAGGACAAGAGGTCTCGAAAGTCGGGTCACTACTCTCGTGCCCATACTTCAGCAACCAGTCGTTATGGTAGGGGTTATTCTGGTTGCCTTGTTCATTCAGCCTTGCCAGCAGCCAGTAGTACACCAGCCCCACCAGCACCTCAGGAGACTTATTATGCTCCCCCAGTTTCTAGAGCGCCTCCTGTGTAGGGTACTTCCACAGATTAGTCTAGTGGGAGTGGGCCCAGTCAGTCACAGCCACCACGCCCTCCCAAAGCTTGTTATGAGTGCGGGGATACTCGCCACCTGGTTATGGAGTTCCCCAGACACGGGAGGGGTGCACCTTCTAACACTTCACAGCCTCAGCATGCTCCACAGGGTCAGCAAGCCATCGTTCTAGCTCCAGCTGCAACCCCACCTGCCTAGCCAGCCAGGGACGAAGATCAGGGAGATAGAGGTCGCCCTCGAGGGAGGGGCCGGGCTAACTTTTATGCTATTCCTGATCGTGTCGCGGCTGTCGCCTCTGATTCCGTTATCACATGTATTATATTGATTAGGCACAAAGAGGCATCGGTCCTATTCGATCTTGGTTCTACTTTTTCATATGTGTCCTCTTATTTTGCTTCATATTTGGGTGTGCCGCGGGATTCTTTGAGTGCCCCCATTTATGTTTCTACTCTTGTGGGAGATTCTCTCGTTGTGGACCGTGTGTACTGGTCGTGTTTCGTCACTATTTGTGGTTTTAAGACCATGGCTAATCTCTTATTACTCGGTATGGTTGACTTTGATATTATTCTGGGCATGGACTGGTTGTCGCCCCATCATGCTATTCTTGATTGTAAAGCCAAGACCGTGATGCTGGCTATGCCAGGTATTCCACGTATTGAGTGGAGTGGTACTCTAGATCACACTACTAGCCATGTTATTTCTTTCCTTAAAGCTCAATGTATGGTTGAGAAAGGGTATGCTGCTTATCTAGCTTATGTGAGGGATGTCAGTGTTGACACTCCTTCTGCTAATTCAGTCCCAGTGGTACGGGAATTCCCTGATGTTTTTCCAGCTGATCTTTTGGGCATGCCGCCCGATAGAAATATCAATTTTGGAATTGATTTGTTGCCGGGCACTCAGCCTATTTCCATTCCCCCATATCGCATGGCTCCTCCTGAGTTGAAGGAGTTGAAGGATCAGTTACAGAAGTTGTTTGGTAAGGGTTTCATTCGACCTAGTATTTCACCATGGGGTACTTCTGTTTTGTTTGTGAAGAAGAAGGACGGTTCTGTACGTATGTGCATTGACTATCGCCAGTTGAACAAAGTTACAGTGAAGAACCGATATCCTTTACCTCATATTAATGATTTGTTTGATCAGATTTAGGGCGCACAGGTGTTCTCTAAGATTGATTTTCGCTCAGGTAATTATCAGTTGAATATTCAGGAGCCAGATATCCTGAAGACTGCCTTCAGGACTCGGTATGGTCATTGTGAGTTCCTCGTTATGTCTTTTGGGGTGACTAATGCCCCGGCAGATTTTATGAACTTGATGCATAGCGTATTTAGGCCATATCTTGACTCATTCGTGATTGTTTTTATTGATGATATTTTGGTATATTCCCGGAGTCGAGAAAAGCATGAGTAACACTTGAGGGTAGTGCTTCTGACTCTTAGGGAGAAGAGATTGTATGAAAAGTTCACCAAATGTGAGTTTTGGCTGAGTTCTCTAGCATTCTTAGGCCACGTGGTGTCGAGTGAGGGCATATGAGTGGATTCGAGGAACGTGGAGGTCGTGCAGGGTTGCCGAGGCCCTCCTCAGCTACTAAGATCCGTAGTTTCCTTGGTATGGCGGGTTCTTACCGTTGCTTTGTGGAGGGGTTTTCTTCGATTGCGGCCCCTATGACTAGATTGACCCAAAAAGGTGCCTCTTTTCAGTGGACAGAGGAGTGTGAGCGGAACTTCCAAAAGCTAAAGACAGCTTTGACTTCAGCCCCAATCTTGATGTTGCCTACCGGTTCGGGGTCCTATACAGTTTATTGTGATGCCTCACGGTTTGGACTTGGAGCGGTATTGATGCAGGACTGTAGGGTGATTGCCACGTCCTGACACTCGAAGGTGTATGAAAAGAACTACCCTGTCCACGATCTTGAGTTAGCTATCATTGTTGACGCCTTAAAGATCTAGCGTCATTATTTATATGGGGTATCTTGTGAGATTTACACTGATCATCGGGTTTGCAGCACTTGCTTAAGTAGAAGGACTTGAATATACGTCAGAGAAGATGGTTAGAGTTGTTTAACGATTATGATATTACTATTCTTTATCACCCGGGCAAGGCTAATGTGGTTGTCGATGCCTTGAGTCACCGGGCGGAGAGTTTGGGGAGTTTGGCATATTTACCAGCCTCGGAGAGACCTTTGGCGATGGATGTTCAGGCCTTGTCCAGGCAGTTTGTTAGATTGGATCTTTTAGAGACCAGACGGGTTCTAGCCTGTATGGTGTCTCGGTCTTCCCTATTTGATGCATCAGGGAGCGGCAGGTTGATGACCCTCATTTGCTTGTCCTTCAGGATAACGTTTGGCGTGGTGATGCTCGAGATGTTACCATTGGGGATGATGGAGTGATGAGGATGTAGGGGCGGATTTGTGTGCCCAATGTAGATGATCTTCGAGAGTTCATTCTAGCTGAGGCCCACAGCTCGCTGTATTCCATCCATCCGGGTGCCGTGAAGATGTATCGGGACTTGAGACAGCACTAGCTGTGGAGGCGGATGAAGAAGGATATAGTTTACTATGTGTCTAGATGCCTCAACTGCCAGCAGGGTGAAGTATGAGCACCAGCGCTCGGGTGGGTTGCTACAGTAGATTGAGATCCCATAGTGGAAGCGGGAACGTATCACCATGGACTTCGTATATGGACTTCCACGAACGGTGAGGAAGTTTGATTCTATTTGGGTCATTGTGGATCGACTGACCAAGTCCGCTCATTTCATACCTGTGTGCACTACTTATTCATCGGAACGGTTGGCGGAGATCTATATCAGGGAGATCGTCCGATTGTATGGTATTCCAGTTTCTATCATTTTAGATAGAGGCACTCAGTTTACATCACGGTTCTAGAAAGCCATGTAACAGGAGTTAGGAACTCGAGTGGAGTTTAGCACGGCATTTCACCCCTAGACGGACGGACAGTCTGAGCGCACTATTCATATTTTAGAGGATATGCTACGTGCGTGCGTTATTGAGTTTGGAGGGTCATGGGATCACTTCTTGCCACTAGCAGAGTTTTCTTATAACAACAACTATTAGTCCAGCATTTAGATGGCACCGTATGAGGCATTATATGGTAGGAGATGTAGATCCCCAGTGGGTTGGTTTGAGTCGGGTGAAGCCAGATTATTGGGCAAAGAGATGGTTCAAGATGCGATGGACAAGGTCAAAATGATTCAGGATAGACTCCGTGCAACCCAGTCCAGACAAAAGAGTTATGCAGACAAGAAGGTTTTCGATGTGGCATTCATGGTCGGCGAGCGGGTTCTACTTCGAGTCTCGCCTATGAAGGGCTTTATAAGATTAGCTAAGAAAGGGAAGCTGAATCCGCGATTTTTGGGCCTTTCGAGATTTTGAGGCAGGTTGGGGAGGTTGCTTATGAGCTTGCCTTACCTCCCAACCTACCCGGAGTTCACCTGGTATTTCACGTTTCTATGCTCCGTAGATACCATGGTGACCCGTCGCACGTATTGGGTTTCAGTTCAGCCCAGCTGGTGAAGGATCTATCTTATGTTGAGGAGCTAGTGGGCATTTTGGACAGACAGATCAGGAAGTTGAGGTCAAAGAACATCGCTTCAAATAAGGTCCAGTGGCGGGGTCAGCCAGCCGAGGAGGCGACTTGGGAGGCCGAGCAGGATTTGCTTAGCTAGTACCCTCATCTTTTTGCTACTTCAGGTATGTCTTCTCTGCTTGTTCGAGGACGAATGAATGTTTAAGTGTATTAGGATGTAACAACTCGGCCGGTCGTTTTTGGAATTTATGCCCTGATATCCCATTTACTACTTCCCTAAGTTCATTTCTGCTATTTTCATTTGTCGGGACATTCAATCCTAGGATTCGGAGTGTTTTGAGACACTTCGTCCCTAAATGAGAGCTTAAGATTTGAAAAATGGTATGTATTTGGAGTAGTGTGAAATGACCTCGAAATGGAAATTCGATGGTTCTGTTAGCTCCGTTAGGTGATTTCACCATTGGGAGCATGTTCGGAATGTAATTTGGAGGTTTGTAGCTCATTTAGGCTTAAAATGCCAAAGTTTGAATTTTTGAAGTTCCGGTCCTATAGTGAATTTTTGATCTGAGGGTCGGTTTGGGATTCCAAAAGTTGTTGTAGCTTCGTCATGTCATTTTGGATGTGCATGAAAAATTTCAGGTCATTCGGACAAGTTTTGGATAGGTTTTTGATCGAAAGTGTGTTTGGTTAGAATTTGAAGTTCATAGGCTTGAATCATTGATTAATTCTTGTTTCCGGCATTGTTTTAGGTGGTTTAAGGACTTGAACAAGTTTGAATGATGTTAAGGGACATGTTTGTAGGTTTGGTTGAGGTCCTGGGGGCCTCGGGTGTGTTTTAGATGCCCAACGGGTTATTTTGGAACTTGTTGAATTGCTGAATTGCTGGTATCTGGTATCCTTCTATGCGATGGCATCCCTCCATTCGCGATCACATAGATTAATTCTGGAGGGGAGCAAAATTCCTTCATTGCGATTGCACAATTTAGCTCCGCGATCACGAAGCTTTGGGTCCTCCTCTTACACGAACGCATTAGCCCTGCCGCGATCGCGTAGGATTAGTTTCCCCTCTTACGCGACCGCATAGCCTCCTATCGTGATCGCATAGACCAACTTCAGGGTCTTCATTTTTCCTTGTTCGTGATCGCATCTCCGTTCCTGCGATCGCATTGAACAAAGGACCTGGGCAAATGTAATCTTTTCAAAACGAGGGTTCCTCCATTTTTAACAAAACAAAAGTTAGAGAGCTCAATTTTGGGAGATTTTTCGAGGGCTTTTCAGAGGCAACGATTAGGTAATAATTTCTTACTCTCTCATGATTAATACCCACTAATCTAACCTCAAGTTCAACCTTTATTTTCAGATTTTGAATGAAATTTGGGGTCAAAACCTTAGACCTAATTGTGATGATTTGAAGGAGAATTTGACCTCCGATTTGGGAGATTTTTATATGGTTAGACTCGTGAGAGTACAAGTGTTCTGATAATGTAAAAATATTTCGATTCTGAGACGTTGGCTGGAGGGGCATTTTGGTCATTTTACCTATTTTTGCGCCCTAGCTTTAATTTTAATAGTGGAATCAGTTATTTGCAACAATATTTACAATTTGTAATTGAATTGAATAGATTTGGGCCATTTGGAGTACGATACTCGTGGCAAGGGCATCGTTCTCTAGTTGATTTTGTACTGATTCAACGTAAGTGGCTTGTCTAACCTTGTGTGGGAGACCTTTTCCCTTAGGACTTCTTATGTGTTTATTTTAATGCCTTGTATGCGAGGTGAAGAGCGTGTACTTGTGGAAATTGTTGAGAATCCACTTTACTTGAATTGCTCAGACTGTGTTTTCTCCGTTATTTGACTGATTTCAATGCAAGATTAAATATGTTTTAGTTAGAGAAGTATGATTAGATTGAATTAACTGCTTAATTGCTTAATTTCCTTAATTGAGATTACGTGAAGCATGTTAGGCCAGAATTTAACTTTTACTTGTATTTATGTAGTTCATTCGCTGAATATTTCCCTAAATTGGTTGCGTATTTACATTGGGATTGCGGGTTCAATTCCTGGAGGTCCTTTGCTACTAATATGATGGACTGCGGGTTCAATTCCCGGAGCTCATTTACTACTGATATGATGGACTGCGGGTTCGATTCCTAGAGATTCTTTGCTACTGATATGATGGACTGCGAGTTCAATTCTCGGAGATCCTTGCTACTGATATAATAGACTGCGGGTTCAATTGCCGGAGAACCTTGCTATTGATATTATGGACTACGAGTTTGATTCCCGAGAGATCATTTGTTACTGATATTATGGACTACGGGTTCAATTCCCGGGAGCTCCTAGATATTTAAATGAGATGAACTACGGGTTCAATTCCCGGGAGATCCACTGGACAACTGAGAAATACTTGTTGTGTTATTTTCCTTGCTTAGCTTAATTGTCATTGGCTTGTAGCTTCTATCCTATTTTGTTGTCATTTCAGATTATTCGCTGATTTACACTGTTCAATATTGTTATTATATTTATTCTCAGTAGGGCCCTGACCTTCCTCGTCACTACTCAACCGAGGTTAGGCTTGGCACTTACTGAGTACCGATGTAGTGTACTCGTGCCTCTTCTACGCGTGTTTTTCATGTGCAGATCCACGTACTTATGGCCGGACTTTCTATCAGTGATCCAGGCGATACATTAGGAGACTTGAGGTATATTCCGCCACGTCCGCAGACCGAAGAGTCTCCTTCTACTCTACCTTATAGTTAGTAGCTGCATTTTATGTGTTCAGTTGTGTAGACATTTCTGGATGTTAGAGCCATAACTTATGTTCTTTTAGCCTGTGTTGCCCGTGGGTTTCCGGGTCTTTGGGAGAATTTTAGAACGTTAAGTGTTAAAGTGTATGTGCTAGGCGGCAATTTTATACACTGTTTATGTTATTCATTTATGATTATAAATTCTGCAAATTTGTTATTACTTCCACAACGTGTTAGGTTTACTTGGTCGCGAAGACCGGACGCCGTCATGACGAGTTCACAATTGGTGAGCTAAGGTCGTGACAAAAATAGAATTAATAGTGAGAACATGTAATCTATTTTCAGACTATGATCAAGGAGCATATTTCAGCTATCTATTCACAGTATCTACACTAGCCGATTTTTATGCTGTTCACATTAATTTTGAACTTCGCTGAGGGTTATGGTATTAAAATCAACACTTGTTCCACATTACTAATTGGAAACAAATTAAACCTGAAAACATACCCTTCTACAAGCTACTGTCATTAAGCAAGGCTTTCCTGTTAATGAAATCAAATACAACCACAGGCGGCTCTTAACAGTAATACAACAACTAATTATCAGATGTATATGTAATTACCATTAAAACTGACTAAAATAACATAAGCTATTATATTTGCTTAACATGACATTGCTTTTAAAAAAACAAGCAGACCTAAAAGTAGAGTTTAAGAGACTAATTTATTACATGTATAGCAATGTCTAAATAAAAGCTGTAAACTAAATTTATGAGTGTTTATACTAATTGCAGTAAAACAAATTGACAAAACATAGTAGATGAACTTCATTGAGCACCAAGTATCACTTGTATTATCATTTCGCAGGAGAAACTACATCAAAATAAGCCAAACGTGTACCTGGAATTAAGCAAAAGAGAAGGAGGAAGTCAGCAAGAGGGTATTAGGATATAGCAGTGAAATTCGAACAACAACACAGTACAGGAAATGGACTTACAACCCAGAAATAAATTGAACACAACAAGAGATGATAACTCCAAACGCAGATCAATGAAAACACCCAATTGTACTCAAATTTGATTCTAAAATGCCCTAGAACCTCACTTGAACAAACTTGATTGTAATTCACACTAATACGGCTCAAATTCAACCCAAATATATCATAAAACTCCTCAAAATGCTTTCATAATTCAGATTTAAAGCGGAAATGAAGAAAACTAAAGCAGAATCTAAAATTTGGCAGAAATGGGCAATGAAACAATAAATATTTTTGGTTTTTCTACTGGATTTTCTATTGTTTTTGGATTTTTGAAGGTTTGAATTTCAAAATTAGATCTGAAATTGAAGAGAAAGTTTTTGGGGGGGGGGGGGAATTTTGGAGGCTGAGAAACTTCTTCAACAAGTAAGGGTCATGCCCTATTTATAGACACAAAATGAGGGAGTTTCAGATTTTTAACTTTATAAATTAGGCCTTCTTTTTATTTCTTTTTAACCCTCTATTTTTCTGACTTTTCATTCAAGTAACTACCTAAAAATTACTGAAATTCCACTTATACCCCCATCTAGAGTGTTCTAGAGTGTTATTTTGCCTATGCAATGCCTGTACCACCCTTGCCTTTGTTTTGAATTTACCAATTCTAATTAAGCTACCCTTTATTATACCTATACTACCCCTGAAATTCCCCTGATATTACTATCCCACTAATCCTTCAACAGAAACCAATCACTTAACTAACTCAAAACCAATACCAAATGACACTATTATTGAATTAATAGCTAACAAACAAACTCATGAATTGTAATCAACCCAAATCAGTTTCAGAAAAATAGAACAGACAAAAGCTAATATGAATAATCTAAAATCGTATTTAAATATATTAAAAGATATTTAAGCTTTATACTACTGGACTAAAACCTCTATCGAACATATAGAACTAAACTAATTACTAGAATTAGGGCCAAATACCAACTCAGTACCTCATGACAGAACAAACGAGCAACCTAATTAAACTAACAACTAATTGGACCATTTAACATTTGAATCATTCAAACTAATCAAAATCGAATAAGAATTTAAACAAAGAAATGAATATTAACCTAAAACAAATTAACCTAAATATTTATAACAGTCAAAAAGACGAATTGATGCTAACCTAGACTAGAAACTAAAATTATGCTCAATTGAATAGACAGAGCAGCGAATTAAACTAAATCTAAGAAAAGATAGATAAAAACACACTGAAATTTGGCCTTCATAAAAATCTTCGAAATTAACTTCAAGTTAATATTATACGTCCATTTCATAAGAAATAGACCTATAATATTAAGTTGAGTTCACTCCACTTTGAAATCCTCAAAACAGCCTAGAAGTGGACAACCCTAGATTCAATATTCGTTCATTTTCAACGGGTTTTGAAGGGATTTAGTTATGGATTAGTGGTGAGGGAGGTCTAGGGATTGTGGGGTGTGAATTTGGAAAAGTTTGGACGAACTAGGGTTTTGACCGAAATTTTAATTTAATATTTGTAGCGATTGACTGCGTTTTGGGAGAAATTGACCCTGGAAATGGAACGGGGATGAGGAGAGGGTCATGGGGTGTATTTTTTGGGTAGTTTGGAGCATCGCTGCCGGCGGCGGTCATTTCTGACCGGCGGCGCTTGTGCGGAGGGCGGCGGAGATGTGGTGGGGGGTAGTGGTGTTACAGGGGAGTGGGTGAGGGTATGAGGAAGAAAGGTATTTGTGTTATGGATTCATTATTTTCAAACAACTATATGTGAAAGGGGGGAAGTTTCCTGGCCGTCGGATAAAAGGAAATTAATGTCCAAGATCAAATAAGACGGGTTGACGACATTTTGATAGAGAACTGGACCGGGTGAGGAATGGTTTTTGGGCTGGGACTAGGTGGGGATATTGGGCTGGTTTGGTGTGGGTTTGTTTGAAATGAGCTCAATTTTATTAAGATCGTCTTCTTTTAATGGTTTTTCCTTTTGTTTTCTTTTCTTTTATTCTGTATTATTGTATTTTTTGTAATTATATTCTTTCTGATTTTATAAAATGCTAAAATAACTATCACAATCAAATTGCATTAAAAATTAAATTTCCTGGTTAATTCTAATTAAAAGAAAAAATGCAAACTAATACTAGTTTAAACTAAAAATGAAAAATGGACCATTTTTATTATTTTCTTTATATTTTATTCTAAAACATATTAATCCTAATTAATACTAAAAATATGAAATTAAATCCCTAAATGAAAATGCATATTTTGTATTTTCATATGAATTATCATGCGCAAATAAGACTGCAACAATTACAAGAAATGCCGCAAAATTCACCAAAATTTGTAAAATAATAAAGAAACTGTTTTGTTTGGATTTTTTGGGAATTATTGCTTAGAGAAAAAATCACGTGCTCACATCAACTTCAATTTTCTATTTATTTTTTCTCTAAACGTGATTAATTAATTTACATTTATTAATTCGAGTCTCGAGTTCAAGTCCGAATTCAAACAAAAGGGAGGACCTTCCTAATTTGAACCCGCCACCGAACTCGAGTACCCAAATTTATATTTGCAAATTAATCCCCTATTCATAATATAATTTTTTACAAAAGAGTTTTGGATCTATAACAGTTTAGGCCTTGAACCGTTGGTCCAATAAATAGACAATGGTCAGGCCTTATCAGGGGGGAAGAGCATTCCAGGTTGGGCCTTATATCAGATTCAGACTCAGCTTAATCAGATAGAAATTGCTACGTTTCGGCTCTAAATGAGCCCAGCTTTGGGTTGACCGCACGATTGGGCCAACCACCAAAGTATTCCGGCCTATATTCATTCAACACCGGACCGACCGGTAAAAGCTTGGGCCCAGGTCCAAATGCAATGGAATCATAATTGGACCTGGGCCTCTCAATCAAGAAACTGAGGCTTGGCGGACTGGCAGTAAGCTGTAGAGCCTGAATTTTAAACCAAAATAGAATTCTGATTCAGTTAAACCAAAGCTATTGAAATTATTTCACACTATCTAAATGTGCCCAAATTAAGACAACTGGTTCACGGAATATACATACTGATTTTAAAGCATATTAATATCAATAATTGAACTGCATTACACTAAACTACTGATTTCATGCTTGTATTATTGTTGATTTCAAAGTTGAACTAACATTAACTACTAAACTAATTACATTATGCTATTGTTCTGAAACGAATTAACAAATCCTGAGTTTAAAATTCCAAATTTAGTACAAATGTATCTATTATCCATATGACACAAAACAACTAACTAACATCAATCACATTTATTTAACTAATCATCTGTTGAATTGTGATAACACACAGCTTTCAAGTGAGCATAGATATGACAATATTTTCATTTCAACTGCACTTCACAGCTACATCAAGGTGACTTCATAAACGTGTACCTGAAAATGGAAATACAATGCAATTGAGGAGAATCAACATAGTACGTGTAGCAATAGCAATCAGTGAGAACCAAATCAACAACAAACTCAAGATTGACCTAGAAAATACACTCAAAGAAAATCGGACAAAGTTGTAAACCCAGGAGCAACAACAAACACCCAAAAAAGGAATGACTGAAACCAAAAACCACTCGAAATCAACTAGAATACCTCTGAAATTTCAGCAACTAAAGAGAGAATTATGAGATGTAAATTGATAACTATAACATCAAACTTAACCTACAATTTCCAATGAAACAGTTATTTTTTTTTTTTGGATTTTTGAAATTTTTTGTCGTTTTTTGGTTTTGGATGTGTTAGATCTAAGATTTGGATTTTTTAAATTCAAACTTGGAATTCAGATTTGCGGAGAATGGATATGGGGGGAATTTTTTGGAGGCCAAAACTTGTGATTCAAGGCATTGGTGATGCCCTTTTATAGGCACCAATAGGGTGCAACTATCACGACCCAGTTCACACTCCATGAACATGTCGTGATTGCACCTAGTTCCTACAAATAGGTAAACCTAACAATGCAGAAATTTAACAACTTAACTTGCGAAATAAATAATTAAAGCTAAACATATTTAAATAGTAACCACATATAAGGCCGCAAGGCCTATACAACTCAAAAGAAATGCGTAAGTCGACAACTCAATCACACAACCCGAAAACTCATGGGAACCACAGGTTAACAGAAACATAGTACGCTGCTCTAACTCCAGAATGTCTAAACAACTGGGAGAAAATGAATTAACTAAATACTAAAGCTGGAACAGAATAGAGGCTCCTAGTCTGGGGACGCGGCAGATATACCTCGAAGTCTCCACGTATCTCCTCGCCTCAAGGATAGTGCGCCTGAGTATAGGTACCTGGATAATCTACACTTGAAAAATGTGTGGAGGAAGGGCATGAGTACACCACATCGGTACTCAGTAAATGCCAAGCCTAACCTCGGTTAGGTAGTGATGAGGAAGGTTAAGGCCCTACTGAGGAAGAATATGATAATCATAATTAACAGTATGTAAGTCTGACAGAAATAATGAGTACAGCAGTGAGATAAGGCTGGTCAACAAGGCAAAAATCAAATGCAAAAAAGAAGAGTAAATACAGCTCAACATCAATGATAACATTGAGGGTATCCCAGGATACCGTCCCGTAGCCTGCTTCTCAATTGTCTAGTGGATCTCCCGGGATACCGTCCCGTATTCCAACCATCAATATGCAAGGGATCTATTCGGAATCGAATCTGCAGTCCCAAAGTAAAAGTGCAGGGGGATCTATCGAGAATCTAACTCGCAGTCCCAAAGTAAATATATTAGGTGATATATTGG
This sequence comes from Nicotiana noctiflora, assembly GCA_032618575.1. Taxonomy (NCBI): domain Eukaryota; kingdom Viridiplantae; phylum Streptophyta; class Magnoliopsida; order Solanales; family Solanaceae; genus Nicotiana; species Nicotiana noctiflora. The sequence goes on from JASVEL010002855.1 coordinate 110,203, forward strand.
GAATCTAACCCGCAGTCCCAAAGTAAATATGCAGCGGGATCTATCGGGAATCGAACCCGAATTCTCAAAGTAAATACGCAATCACAAACAGAAGATACACAAAAATGAAAAACAAGACAAGCAACAAGGAGTACTAGCCTAGCATGCTTCACGTAGTACAGTCAATGCAACTTAGGTAATTAGACAAGTTAAATCAACTAATCATGCTTTCCTGATCTAGCACAAGTTATAATTGTAAGTAGAACAAAACAAATATGAAATAAACTAAATCTCAATATCTTAAGTTAAAATCAGATTTTCAACTATTGGCTCAAGTACGCGCTCGTCGCCTCACGTATAAAGCACTTCAAATACCAAATAACAATTTCTAAGGGGAAAGGCCCCCCACACAAGGTTAGACATGCCACTTACCTCGAACTAGCTCAATATCAATAGAAACCACACCTTTGCCACGAGTATCCGACTCCAAATGGCCCAAATCTATTCAACTCAATTACATATCGTAAATAATATTGAAACAACTCATTCCACTATTACATTTAGCGAAAATAGGTAAAATGACCTAAATGCCCCTATAGCCAACATCTTGGAATCAAATAATTTTCACATTTTCAGAACCCTCGTACTCTCACAAGTTTAATTATATAAAAATCTCCCAAATCAGAGGTCAAATGCCCCCTCGAAAGCCCAAAGTTTGTCTATGAAATTTTACCCCAAATTACCAAGTTTCTGCTCCTAAATTCGAATTCAACAGATGTATTTATCTATGTAATGATGAAATATAATGAAAAGGGATCAAAGAAACGTTACCCAATGATTTTCTCTTTAAAACCCACTAAAAATCGCCTTCTCCCGTGCTCTCAATCAATTTTCAACTTATGAAATTAAATCCTCAAAATTTCCTATTTCTGCCCAAACATTTCCGCTTCTACGGACGAGGGACCGCTTCTGCAGTCCCTCTTAAGCGGCAAAATAACCGCTTCTGCGATTTCTCATTAAAGGGGGAAAATTCCGCTTTTGTGGACACATGACCGCTCCAGCAGTTCCGCTTTAATGGAAAGCTAACAACTTTTGCGGTCTCTAAGGGGAAACCAAAAATCGCTTATGTGATGATGAAGCTGCTTCTGCGGCTCCGCTTCTTCGGTTTACGAATCGAAGAAGCAAAAATACCAGAAGGAAAAAGATACCAGCTGCAACAAACATAGAAAATTTCCCCGATAAGCACTTAAAATCATCCCGAGGCCCCCGGGACCTCAACCAAAAGCACCAATACCACCTAATACCTTATTTCGAACTTGCACCAATCCTTAAAACACCTCAAACAATACCAAAAACCCGATTAAGTTAAGAATTCAAGCCTAAGAACTTCAAATTCTATCTAAATACGCTTTCGATCATAAACCTAACCAACCCTCATCCAAATGACCTGAAATTTTGCACACACATCCCAAATGGCAACTTCTAAAATTCAAATCCGACCCTCGGATCAAAAATCACTATCGGACCAGAAACTTCCAAAATTCCAACTTCGGCATTACAAGCCTAAATGAGCTACGAACCTCCAAAATATAGTCCGAGCATGCTCCCAACATTGAAATCACCTAACAGAGCTAACGGAACCATGGGATTTCCATTCCAAGGTCATTTCCACACTGTTCTAAATACAGAACATTTTCAACTCTTAAGCTCTCATTTAGGAACTAAGTGGCCCAAAACACTCTGAATCCTAACGCTAAACATCCCGGCAAACCAAAGTAAGATAAATGAACTTAGGGGAAGCAGTAAATAGGGAATCGGGGCATAAATTCCAAAAATAACCAGTTGGGTCATTACATCCCCCCACACTTAAAGATTCATTCATCCTCGAACGAGCATAGAGAACATACTTGAAGTAGTGATAAAATTAGGGTACTGGTTACGCATATCATACTCAGTCTCCAAAGTCGCCTCCTCGGCCGGCTGACCCCGACACTGGACCTTCATTGAAGCGATGTTCTTCGACCTCAACTTCCTGATTTGCCTGTCCAAAATAGCCACTGGCTCCTCAAAGGATAGAATCTTTTCCAATTGGACTGAACTGAAATCCAACACGTGCGACAGATCACCGTGATATCTCCGAAGCATCGAAACATGAAATACTGGATGGACTCCGTCTAGGATGGGAGGTAAGGCAAGCTTATATACAACCTCCCCAACTCGCTTCAAGATCTCAAAAGGTCCAATAAACCTCGAGCTCAACTTTCCTTTCTTCCTAAACCTCATGATGCCATTCATAGGCGAGACCCGAAGCAGAACCCGCTCACCTACCATATATGCAACATCACAAACCTTCTTGTTCGCGTAACTCTTCTGTATGGACTGGGCTACATGGAGTCTATCCTGAATCACCTTAATCTTCTCCACCGCATCCTAAAACATCCCGATGCCCAATAGCCTAGCCCCACCCGGCTCAAAACAACCCATCAAAGATCTATATCTCCTACCATATAAAGTCTCATACAGTGCCATCAGAGTGCTGAGCGGATAACTGTTGTTACGAGTAAACTCCACCAAATGGAAGAGATGATCCCAAGACCATCCAAACTCAATCACACACGCATGAAGCATATCCTCAAAAATTTGAATAGTGCGCTCGGACTGCCCATCTGTCCGGGGTGAAATGTCATGCTCGACTCTACCCGAGTGCCTAACTCCTGCTGCACATCTCTCCAGAACTGTAATGTAAATCGAGTACCTCTATCTGAGATGATAGAAACTAGAATACCATGCAAACGGACGATCTCCTGATATAAATCTCCGTCAACCGCTCCGATGAATAAGTGGTACACAAAGGAAAGAAATTAGATAACTTGGTTAACCGACCCACATTGACCCAAATAGAATTAAACTTCTCCACAGTCTGTGGGAGTCCAAATACGAAGTCCATGGTGATACGCACCCACTTCCACTCTGGGATCTCTACCTGCTGGAGCAACCAACCTGGACGCTGGTGCTTATACTTCACCTGCTGGCAGTAGAGACATCAAGACATGTAGTCCACTATATCCTTCTTCATGCGCCTCCACCAATAGTGCTACCTCAGGTCCTGATACATCTTCGCGGCACCCGGATGGATGGAATACCGCAAACTACGGGCCTCTGCTAGAATCAACTCTCGAAGACCATCAACATTAAGCACACAAATCTGGCCCTGCATCTTCAATACCACGTCATCTCCAATAGCCACATCTCTAGTATCATCACACTGGACCCTGTCCTCGAGGACAAGCAAATGAGGGTCATCATACTGCTGCTTCCTAATATGATCAATAGGGAACACCAAGAAACCACACGGGCTAGAGCTCGACTGGGCTCTGAAAGGTACAATCTCACGAACTGCCTGGCTAAAGCCTGAACACCCATCACCATAGGTCTCTCTAAGGCTGGTAGATATGTCAAACTCCCCAAACTCTCCTCCCGGTAACTCAAGGCATCAGCAACCACATTAGCTTTTCCCAGGTGATAAAGAATAGTAATATCATAATCCTTTAACAACTCTAACCACCTTCTCTGATACATATTAAGGTCCTTCTTCTTAAGCAAGTGTTGCAAACTCCGATAGTCAGTATAGATCTCACAAGGCACCTCATGCAAGTAATGACGCCAGATCCTCAAGGTGTGAACAATAGCAGCTAACTTATGATCGTGGACAGGGTAGTTATTTTCATGCACCTTCAACTGTCTGGACGCATAGGCAATCACCCTACCATCCTACATCAACACCGCTCCAAGTCCAACCCGTGAGGCATCACAATAACTATATAAGATCCGGAACTGGTATGCAGTATCAAGATTGGGGTGAAGTCAAACCTATCTTGAGCTTTTGAAAGCTCGCCTCACACTCCTCTGCTCACTAAAAAGGGGGCACCCTTCTAAGTCAATCTAGTCATAGAGGCTGCGATCGATGAAAACCCTTCCACAAAGCGACGGTAATAACCCGCCAATCCAAGGAAACTGCAAATATCAGTAGCTAAGGAGGGCCTGGGCCAACTTTGCACGGCCTCCACCTTTTTTGGATCCACCCGGATGCCCTTCTTCAATACCACATGGCGTAGGAATGCCACAGAACTCAACCAGAACTCACACTGGAAAACTTTGAATATAATTTCTTCTCTCTCAAGGTCTGAAGCACTATTTTCAGGTGTTGCTCGTGATCTTCCCGACTCTGGGAATATACCAGAATATCATCAATAAAAATAATCACGAATGAGTCAAGATATGGCCTGAATACACTATGCACCAAATGCATAAAAGCTGCCGGGGAATTAGTCAGCCAAATGACATAGCAAGGAACTCGTAATGACCATATCGAGTACTAAAGGCAGTCTTCGGGATATCTAGCTCTCAAATATTCAACTGATGGTAACCTGAGCACAAATCAATCTTGGAAAACACCTATGTGCTATGAAGCTGGTCAAACAGATCATCAATACGAGGTAAAGGATATTGGTCCTTCACTGTAACTTTGTTCAACTGGCGATAATCAATGCACATACGCATTGAACCATCCTTCTTCTTTACAAACAAGACAGGAGCACCCCATGGCAAAACACTGTGCCGAATAAAACCCTTGCCCAACAATTCCTGCAATTGATCTTTCTACTCTTCAACTCGGGAGGAGTCATACAATACAGAGGAATGGAAACGGTCTGAGTGCCCGACAACAAATCAATGCCAAAATAAATGTCTCTATCAGGTGGCATACCTGGAAGATCAGCTGGAAACACATCGGGTTAATCCTGTACCACCGGAATTGAGTCAACAAAAGGGGTTTCAACATTGACATCTTTCACGTAAGCTAAATACGTGACATACCCCTTCTCAACTATGTGCTGAGCTTTAAGAAAAGGGATAACTCTACTAGGAGCGTGATCTAAAGTACCACTCTGCTCAATACGCGGAATACCTGGCATAGCCAGTATTACGGTCCTGGTGTGACAATCAAGAATAGCAAAATGGGGTGACAACCAGTCCATGCCCAGAATCAATTCAAAATCCACCATATCGAGTAATAATAAATCTGCGATGGTCTCAAAACCACAAATAGTAACCAAACATGACCAATAAATACGAATCACTACAGGAGAATCTCCTACAGGAGTAGAAAAATAAACGGGGGCACTCAATGAATCTTGAGGCATGCCCAAATGCGGAGCAAAGTAAGAAGACATATATGGATTAGTAGAGACTAAATCGAATAGAACCGATACACTTCTATAAGAAACTATGACAGTACTTGTGATGATAGAATCAGAGGAAACAACCTCGCTACGGGTAGGTGGGGTAGCAACTGGGGCTGTAACCACAACCTGAGAACTCTACGAGGTACATCATGGCTGAGAAGTCTGTGGAGGTGCACTCCTCCCAAGTCTATGGAAATAACTCACCACATGGCATATGTCATCACACTCAAAGCAACCTCGTGACTGGCGTGGAAGTGGGAACTATGCAGTATGGGTATTCTGAGACCACTGAACACCTAAAACTCTATGAGAACTCTGAGATGCAAACTAAGCTGGCTGACCCACAAAATCTCTACCATGATGCACCCTGCCTCCGAAATAAGGACCAGTGTATCTGCCTGGTCCACGAGGTCTACTCACTCCTCTATACTCTCCCCCCTGACCTCCTCCGTCCTCTGTCTCCTAGACCCACATGTCCTATACTCGGTGAGGGGTCCTCACCACCCACTGAACTGGGACCACAGGCTGTGTTGCCACGACACCTAGAACCTGACCAGTGGAAACGTGCTTCTTTGAAGTGGGCGCGGCAGAAGTCTGGGTCCCTTCCCCGACCTGTGAAGTAGTCGATACAACCTGAATCAATGTACCAAACATGCTCAGAAACTATGCCAAAGTCTTCTAAAGGGCTGGAGTAGTAGTAATTGTAGGCGTGTCATGTGCCTAAACTATGGCTGGATCTATTGGTGATACCTCAGCGGCAGTTTGTGTAGGTGCTCTGGCTACACCACGTGCGCATCTTTGACCTCTCTCCCAGCATCTGATGGCTGCAATAGGAGGCGCGGTTGCCTGATCAGCTCGAGTAGCACGTGTCCTCACCATCTGTGAGAGAATAGAAGGTAGAAGTTTAGGACTGTGATGTCAAAAAAATCTCGCACGGTAGGGAATAAATGAAGTGAAATTTTTCCTAATAGTTACATAGCCTCTCGTAGATAAGTACAAACGTCTCTATACCAATCAACGAGACTTTAAAAACCGGCATATATTTCGTGACTCCTATGAACCTAGAGCTCTGATACCAACTTGTCACGACCCCAGTTCACCCTCCATGAGCATGTCATGATGGCACCTAGTTCGTACAACTATATAAGGCTAACAATACAGAAATTTAACAACTTGACTTGCAAAATAAATAATTAAAGCTAAACATATTTAAATAGTAACCGCATATAAGGCCGCTAGGCCTATACAACTCAAAAGAAATGCGGAAGTCTACAACTCAATCCCAAAACCCGGAAACTCACGGGAACCATAGGCTAACAGAAACATAGTACGTTGCTCTAACTCCAGAATGTCTAAACAACTGGGAGAAAATGAATTAACTAAATACTAAAGCTGGAACAGAATAGAGACTCCTGGTCTGCGGATGCGACAGGTATACCTTGAAGTCTCCGCCTATCTCCTCGTCTCAAGGATAGTGCGCCTGAGTAGAGGTACCTGGATAATCTGCACATGAAAAACATGCGCAGAAGCGCATGAGTACACCATAATGGTACTCAGTAAGTGCCAAGCCTAACCTCAGTTGCGTAGTAATGAGGAAGGTTACGGCCCTACTGAGGCAAAATATGAAAATAATAATTAACAGTATGAAAGTCTAATAGAAATAATGAGTAAAGCAGTGAGATAAGACATGTCAACAAGGCAAATATCAAATGCGAAAGAGCAGAGTAAACACAGAGTAAATACAACTCAACATCAATGATAACAATGAGGGGTCTCCCAGGATACTGTCATGTAGCCCTCTTCTCAACTATCCAGTGGATCTCCCGGGATACCGTCTCATAGTCCAACTCATGTACAAAATCTAAAGGATCTCCTGAGATACCGTCCCATAGTCCAACCATCAATATGCTGGGGGATCTATCCGGAATCGAACTTGCAGTCCCAAAGTAAATACACAATCACAACCAAAAGATACACAGAAATGAAGTACAAGACAAGCAACAGGGAGTACTAGCCTAGCATGCTTCAGTTAGTACAGTCAAGGCAACTTAGGCTTAGACAAGTTAAATCAACTAATCAAGATTTCCTGATCCTACACAAGTTATAATTGTAAGTAGAACGAAACAAATATGAAAGAAACTAAATCTCAATATCTTAAGTAAAAACTGGATTATCAACAATTGGCTCAAGTACGCACTCGACACCTCACGTACAAGGCACTTCAAATACCAAATAACAATTTCTAAGGGGAAAGGTCCCCCATACAAGGTTAGACAAACCACTTACCTCGAACCGACTCAATATTAATAGAAATCATGCCTTTGCCACGAGTATCCGACTCCAAATGATCTAAATCTATTCAATTCAAATACATATCATAAACTATATTACAACAATTGATTCCACTTAAATTTAAAGCTAGGGCGCAAAAATAGGTAAAATAACCAAAATGCCCCTCTAGCAAACATATCGTAATTGAATAATTTTCACATTTTCAGAATGCTCGTATTCTCACGAGTCTAATCATATAAAAATCTCCCAAATCGGAGGTCAAATGCCCTTCAAAACCCCCAAAGTTTGGTCTCTCAACTTTTACCCCAAATTACCAAGTTTTTGCTCCTAAGTTCACATTCAATAAATGTATTTAGCTATATAATGATGAAATATAACAAAAAGAGATCAAATAAACATTACTCAATGATTTTCTCTTCAAAACCCACTAAAAATTGCCTTCTCCCGTGCTCTCAATCAATTTTCAACTTATGAAATTATACCCTCAAAATTTCATATTTCTGCTTCTGCGGACAAGGGACCGCTGACTCTTAAGCGGCAAAATAACTGCTTCTGTGGTTTCTCATTATAGGGGGAAATTTCCGTTTTTGCGGACACATGACCGCTCCAGCGGTTCCGCTTTTGCGAAAAGCTGACCGCTTCTGCTGTCTCTGAGGGGAAGCCAACAATTGTTTCTTTGGCTCTGCTTCTGCAGTTCCCAAACCGCAGAAGCGAAAATTCCATAAGGGAAAAGATACCAGCTGCAACAAACTTAGATAATTTCCCCGATAACCACCCGAAATCGTCCCGAGGCCCTCGGGACCTCAACCAAAAGCACCAATACCACCTAATACCTTATTCGAACTTTCACCAATCCTTAAAATACCTAAAAAAACACCGAAAACCCGATTAAATCAAGGATTCAATCCTAAGAACTTCAAATTCTATCAAAATACACTTTCGATCCTAAAACTAACCAACCCTCATCTGAATGACCTAAAATTTTACACACACATCCCAAACGGCATGACGGAGCTACAATAACTTTTGGAATTCAAATTCGATGCTCAGATCAAAATCTCACTATCGGACTGAAAACTTCAAAAATTCCAACTTCGGTATTACAAGCCTAAATGAGCTACGAACCTCAAAAATACATTGCAAGCATGCTCCCAACCCCGAAATCATCGAACGGAGCTAACGGAATGTCATGACCCTAGTTCACCAATCGTGAACCTGTCATGATGGAACCCAGTCTTCGTGACTAGGTAACCCTAACACAATGTGGAATAAACAACTCTTGTGAAAAAAAGTTAAGATAACAGCGGAATAATATAAAGAAATGTAATAAGTGTCGCTCGGCACATACACTTCACCAAATACCAGAAAGAAATACAACCACCAAGACCCGAAAACTCACGGGCAACACAGACTAAGAGAATACAATTGTGGCTCTATACATCAAGAGTGTCTACACAACGAAAATAAAGGAACAACTAACATCGCTAAGAAGAATAGAAGAAGACCGTCCGGATTTGCGGACGTAGCAGATTCATACCTCGAGTCTCCTGAAGATTCTCCTAAGTTACCGGTAGTGCATCTAATCAGATGGACCTGGATCTGCACAACAAAAGTGTGCAGAAGAGTAGCATGAGTATACCACAGCGATACTTAGAAAGTGCCAAGCCTAACCTCGATGGAGTAGTGACGAGGAAGGTCAGGGCCCTACCGAGAAATAAAAAAAATAATGATAATAATACCGAACAGTACAAAATAGGAATAAGTCTGAAATACAGCAAATGAGATAAATACTACAAACCATCTACAGTTAAGCTAACAAAGAGAGATCAACACAACAAGTATAAATAAAAAATCCAGGATCTTCGGGAATTGAACCCGCAGTCCTTTTATACTCAAGAACTCAGGAACTTCGGGAATCAAACCCGCAATCGATATATTAGTATCATAGGATCTCTAGGAATTGAACCCACAGTCCTTTATATCAGTAGCATAGGATCTCCGAGAATTGAAACCAGCAATCCGTATATCAGTATCTCCGGATCTCCGGGAATTGAACCCGCAGTTCGTATATTAGTATCTCAGGATCTTCGGGAAGTGAACCCGCAGTCTGTATATCAGTATCTTAGGATCTCCGAGAATGGAACCTGCAGTCCTTTACCTCAGTAGCACCGGATCTCCGGGAATTGAACTTGCAGTCCACAGAACACAAACACAATCAAATAAGAGAAAACACATAGAAAGATGAAGTACACTGCAACAATTAACAATAAAATCCAATCTCAACAGGTTCTAGGGAGTTCAATTAGGACAAGTAGGCATTTAGACAGATAATCCTACATAATCATGTTTCCCTAGCTAACACAGGATAAATCTTGCAATTAAACCAATTAAATAACAAATGTAACACGGATTGAACAATTCAAGTAAGGTGTTTTTTCAACAATTTGCGTGAGTATTTGCCCGTCACCTTGCGTACAAGGCATTTAAATCAACACATGTATATCCTAGGGGAGAAAATCCCTCACACAAGGTTAGACAAGTCACTTACCTCAATCCCGGTACAAAAATTGCTAAGAAATGACTCCCTTGCCACGAGTATCCGACTCCGAGTGGCCCAAATCTAGTCAAACCAATTACATAGTGTAAATAGCATTACAAGTAACTAATTACACTGATAAAATTAAAGCTATGTCGCAAAAAATTGGTGAAATGACCAAAATACCCCTCCATCCACCGGCTCAGAATCGAAATATTTTTACATTATCGGAACCCTCGCACTCTCACGAGTCTAACCATATAAAGTTTATCAAAATTGGACTTTGTTTGCCCATTCAAATCAACGATTTTCAATAACCTAGGCTTAGAGCAAAAATCCTCCATTAATACACCCCCCCAATCGTCCCTTTTCAGGTGTTAACTCCATAATTTAACAATATAATAACATAAACTGGGTCTATTAATGCTTACTAATGAATTCCCTCGATTTCCTCCTCAAAACAGCCTAAATCACCTCTTAGTTCTAAGCCCCAAATGTGATATAACTTCTGAAATTCGAACCCTTCTATTCATTAAACACTGACGCCTTTTTGCTTTTGTGATCATTGGCTCAATTAAGCGAGACTGCTTTTGTGGTACACGGGTCACTTCTGCGACCTTCACCAAGGACCCTTGCCGCTTCTGCGGTCAAGGTATCACACCTGCGAGATCGCTTAAGCGGAATTTCCCCCTCTTCCGCGAGATTCTCAAATCCAATCCTTTCCGCTTCTGCGGACTATATTCCGCACCTGCGAGCCCGCCCCTGCGACTGTTCTCCTGCTTCTGCGGAATCTCTATTGGCCAGCCCTGGGCTCGCACTGCGATAACTAATCCGCTTCAGCGGAGCCGCTTCTGCAGTCCTCCTTCCGCAGAAGCGGAAATCACTACTGCATTCATACCAGCAACTACCAACTTCAAAAATTCATCCGTTGCAGCCTCCGAAAACATCCCGAGGCCCCTAGGACCTCAACCAAAAATACAAATCCACTCCAAATCATCATACGAACTTGTTCCAATCATAAAAACACACCTTCAAACACACGAATGATCAAATTAAGGTCGATTCAAGCCTAAGATTTAACCAACACTTCTGAAACCTACATTCTATCAAAACGCGACCAAACGACGTCTGAATGACCTGAAAATTTGCAGACATATCCAAAATCACCTAACGAAGCTACTACAACTTTCAGAATTTCATTTCGACTCCCGGATCAAAATCTACCTATCGACCGGATTTCCAAAAATTTCAAACTTCGGCATTTCAAGCCTAAATGAGCTACGGACCTCCAAAATATAATCCGGACATTCTCCCAACCCCGAAATCACCTAACAGAGCTAACGGAACCATCGAATTTCCGTTCCGAGGTCGTCTTAACATTGTTCAAGATATGGGCCATTTTTCAACTATAAAGCTCTCATTAGGGACATCGTGTCTCAATACACTCCAAATTCTTGATCCGAACATCCCGGCAAACCACAATAGCATAAATGAACTTAGGGGAACTAGTAAATTGGGGATCAGGGCATAAATTTCAAACATGACCGGCTGAGTCGTTACATCTTCCCACACTTAAACATTCCTTCATCCTCGAACAAGCATAGAAAACATACCTGAAGTAGTGAAGAGTTGAGGGTATTGGCTGCTCATATCCTGCTTAGTCTCCTAAGTCGCCTCCTCGGCCGGCTGACCCTGTCACTGGACCTTCACCGAAGCTATGTTCTTTCACCTCAGCTTTCTGATTTGCCTGTCCAAAATGGCCACTAGCTCCTCAACATAAGACAGAACCTTATGTAGCTGAAATCCAACACGTGCGACGGGTCACCATGGTATCTCTAGAGCATAGAGACATGAAATACTGGATGGACTCCGGCTAGGCTGGGAGGAAAGGCCAACTTATAAGCAACCTCCCCAACACGCCTCAAAATCTCAAAAGGGCCAATGAACCTCGGACTCAGCTTCCCTTTCTTCCCAAACCTCATGACGCCCTTCATGGGCAAGACCCGAAGTAGAACCCGCTCGCCAACCATAAATGCCACATCGCGAACCTTCTTGTCCGCATAACTCTTCTGTTAGGATTGGGCATCACGGTGTCTATCCTGAATCACCTTGACCTTATCCATTGCATCCTTGACCATCTTAGTATCTAGCAACCTGGCCTCGTCCGGCTCGAACCAACCCACTGGGGATCTGCATCTCCTACCATATAGGGCCTCATACGGTACCATCTGAATGCTGGACTGATAGTTGTTGTTATAAGAAAACTCCGCCAGTGGCAAGAAATGATCCCACGAACCTCCAAACACAATCACGCACGCACGGAGCATATCCTCCAAAATCTAAATAGTGCGCTCGGATTGTCCATCCATCTGGGGGTGAAATGTTGTGCTCAACTCAACCCGAGTACCTAACTCGTACTGTACGGCTCTCCAAAACCATGAAGTAAACTGAGTAACTTTGTCTGAAGTGATGGAAACTGGAATACCATGCAACCAGACTATCTCCCTGATGTAGATCTCCGCCAACTGCTCCGATGAGCAAGTGGTGCGCATAGGTATGAAATGGACGGACTTGGTCAGCTGATCCACAATGACCCAAATAGAATCAAACTTCATCAAAGTCCGTGGAAGTCTAGATACGAAGTCCATGGTGATGCGCTCCCATTTCCACTATGGGATCTCAATCTGCTGCAATAGCCTACCTGGACGCTGATGCTCATACTTCACCTGCTGGCAGTTGAGGCACCTAGAAACATAGTCAACTATATCTTTCTTCATCTGCCTCCACCAATAGTGTTGTCTCAAGTCCTGATACATCTTCGCGGCACTCCGATGGATGGAATATCCCGAGCTATGGGCCTCAGCTAGAATCAACTCTCGAAGATCATCTACATTGGACACACAAATATGCCCCTGTATCCTCATTACTCCATCATCCCCGATGGTAACATCTCGAGCATCACCATGACGAACTCTATCTTGAAGGACAATAAAAAAGATCATCAAATTGTCGCTCCCTGATGTGATCAAATAGAGAAGACCGAGAAACCACACAGGCTAGAACCCGACTGGGACTCTGAATGATCCAACCTAACAAACTACCTGGCCAAAGCCTGAACATCCATCACCATAGGTCTCTCCGAAGCTGGTAGATATGCCAAACTCCCTAAACTCTCTGCCCGCCAACTCAAGGCATCAGCAACCACATTGGCCTTGCCCAGGTGATAAAGGATAGTAATATCATAGTACTTCAACAACTCCAACCACCTCCTCTTATGCATGTTCAGGACCTTCTTCTTAAGCAAGTGCTGCAAACTCCGATGATCACTGTAAATATCACAAGGAACTCCATAAAAATAATGACGCCAAATCTTCAAGGCGTAAACAATGGCAGCTAGCTCAAGGTCGTGGATAGGGTAGTTTTTTTCATGCACCTTCAACTGTCGGGACACGTAGGCAATCACCCTACCGTCCTGCATCAATACTGCTCCGAGTCCAACCCGTGAGGCATCACAATATACCGTATAGGACCCCAAATCGATAGGCAACATCAAGATAGGGGCCGAAGTCTAAGCTATCCTAAGCTTTTGAAAGCTCGCCTCACACTCCTCTGTCCACTGAAAAAGGGCACCCTTTTGGGTCAATCTGGTCATAGGTGCTGCCATCGAAGAGAACCCCTCCACAAAGTGATGGTAATATGCTGCCAAACCAAGGAAGCTACGAATCTCAGTAGCTGAGGACGTCCTGGGCCAACCCTGCACGGCCTCCACCTTCCTTGGATCCACCCGAACACCCTCGCTCGACACCACGTGGCCTAGAAATGCCAGCGAACTCATCTAAAACACACATTTAGAGAACTTTGCATATAATTGCTTCTCCCTCAGAGACTAAAGCACTATCCTCAGATGTTGCTCATTCTCTTCGCGGCTCCGGGAATATACCAAAATATCATCAATGAAAACAATCACGAACGAGTCAAGATATGGCCTGAATACACTATGCATCAAATGCATGAACGTTGCTGGGGCATTGGTCAACCCGAAAGACATAACGAGGAACTCGTAGTAACCATACCAAGTCCTGAAGGGAGTCTTCGAGATATCAGTCTCTCGAATCTTCAACCGATGATAACGAGAGCGCAAATCAATCTTGGAGAACAGCTGTGCGTACTGTAACTGGTCAAATAAGTCATCAATATGTGGTGAAGGATACATGTTCTTCACTGTAACTTTGTTCAACTGGCGATAGTCAATGCACATACGTATAGAACCGTCTTTCTTCTTCACAAACAACACAGGAGCACCCCAAGGCGAATCACTGGGTCGAATAAAACCCTTACCCAACAACTCCGGTAACTGATCCTCCAACTCCTCCAACTCAGGAGGAGCCATGTGGTACGGAGGAATAGAAATGGGCTGAGTGCCCAGCAATAAGTCAATACAAAAATCGATATCTCTGTCGGCCGGCAGGCCCGGGAGATCAGCTGGAAATACATCAGAGAAATCACGTACCATTGGGACGGAATCAATAGAAGGAGTGTCAACACTGACATCCCTCACATAAGCTAGATAAGCAGCATACCCCTTCTCACCTATACGCTGAGCTTTGAGAAAGGAAATAATACGGTTGGGGGTGTGATCTAGAGTACCACTCCACTCAATACGTGGAATGCCTGGCATAGCCAGCATCACGGTCTTGGCGTGACAATCAAGAATAGCATAGTGGGGCGACAACTAGTCCATGCCCAGAATAATATCGAAATCAACCATACCGAGCAATAAAAGATCAGCTCTGGTCTCAAAACCACAAATAGTGACCAAACACGATTGTCACGCCCCAAAACGAGGGACATGACCGGCGCCTGACCGAGTAGCCCCAGTCAAGCGGACCTGGGTGCCTTTATATCCCACGTGTTACCCCTGTGACGATTATTACTCATAAACCAAAGATCTAACCAATTATAACTGATTTCACAATATACAAACATAACCATATGATTGATTTACTAACAAGTTCACAATTTACATTTACAACGCCCGACATACATATACATAGGACACAACCCCACAGTTTACATGTCTACGGAGCCTCTAGGATACAGAAGGAAATACAATACTTGCCGGTAACAAGGCTCCGGCTATACCTTACAAAACCAAAATGAAATCTAAACAAAAGTGTCATGAACCACAAAGGGCCCCAAGGAAGAAAAAGGGCTCACCAAAACGGGCAGTGGAAGATGAAGGATACTACTGCCGACGAGCTGAAGTAGAAGTGCCTGCTACTGATCCACCTACAATCATAACACGAATGTAGCGCCCCCGGCAAAAGGGACGTCAGTACACTTGAATTGTACTGGCATGTATGGACAAACTTCGTCCCAAGTAAACTCAAGCCATTGAATTACATCAACAATTAATTAAGCCTGCCAACCATGTTTTCCACATTTTCCTCATTTCAAATAATTCTCAACACAAAGCACTTTTTACGACCAACCAATTTAACAATAACCAATCAATCACGTAAAGCACAAGTAGTCAAACAAAGGGGCAATCAGTGCCCCACAGGTTGCAAACTCTCCTGTTGTCTCCTTTCACAATTTCACATTATTGATTTTTATATCAATTTTCAATAGCGATTTCGATCGCTTTATCCTTATTACCCCTGACCACCCTTATTACCTCGACCACCCTTATCACCCTAACCCACACCTTATTTCCTCATGTTGCGGTGCGCAACCCAATCCCACCTTACAATTTAGAACACAACAATTTCAAACAGCAGATAAGGCACTACACACAATTTCAACAAGTTCAAATAAGCAACTTACAAGTTGGTTCATGTTCACAATTTTCCACAATTCAAGTGTTTCATCTCTTTCCACAATAAACCAATCCTCAAGTGTTTCGTTCCTTTTCCACAAGGTGCCATATAGGCCATCATAACCATTATTCACAATTCTTTACCCAATTCAACTCTCATTTACCTTTCGGTTCATATTCCATACCACATCACTCATAGTTCAACAACCACTTTGAATATCCAACAAAAAAATCAAGAATTTCACACAATTTGTCAAATTAACACGTACCAAATAATTTTCACACACATAGGCGATTTCACAAGAATCAAAATTAGCCATACATACCTAGTATCGAGTTTTCTTCCTTTAGCCTCCTACTTTATGCTTACCCAAGATATCCTACTCTTGCCAACCTTGTTCTTGAAGACTCTTACTTCTACTCGCTTCTTTTTACTAAAAATCAAGTTCAATAATCATGCATGAGTGTAAAATTCTATTTTCAAAAACTATTATATGCAAACCTCTCTTTACCCATTTTAAAACTGAAAATTAGAGAAAATAGCTAGGGTTTTTACCTTGAAAAGATTGGGGAAGTTGAATCCTTGCCCTAGGATCTCTTGGAACTAAGTGGTTGGAACAATCTTTGAAGATGAAGAACTTCTCTCTCTAAAACCCCTCTCTTCTATCTCTAATTTTGGTAAGATGATATGAGAAAATGAGGGTGAAATGTGTTATATTAAAGAAGAGATCGGGTCAAAATGTTACAAAAATCTGGGCTTGGGTCAATTCTGTGGTCGCATCTGCGATCGCAGAATCAACATGCGGTCCGCAAAGTGACCGCGGAATGACCTCAAAATTTACACAAGTTCTGTTACGGAATGCGACCACAATGTGGTCCGCATTCTTGATCTGCGGTCGCAAAGTGCACCGCATATTTATCATGCGATCGCATATCGACCGCATTTTCAACATGATTTTGGGAAACCTTCTGGTAAGCTCTGCGGCAAGAATGCGGTCCGCATAGCAGATCTGCGGTCGCATTCTTCACCGCAAAATTGACACTTTTCTATAAAAATTAATTCTCTACATTTTTGAAACTTAAATCACTACCAAGGGTGCGAACCGCGGCGAGCGACCGATACACACTTCCGCGAAGAATTCTACTCATTCCTAACACATTATTCGGACCATGACACCATAGCTGCTAGGTTTTATGCACAAAAATTTTATGGGGCCTTACATCCTCCTCCCTTAAGATCATTCGTCCACGAATGAGGAATTTAAAAAAAAATGAGTTGGTTTTGAAAGACATGATATGCAAACTATCAAAATTTTAACTAACTCTTATATTTTAGAAAAATTTCGCCAGAGTTTCCTTTGTATTATGGACATATCCACCTGTCAGAGGGCCCCCGAAACACATTACCAAACAATAATATACAACTACATCACTTTCCACAATTGGTATACACTTTCTTACCTCAACGAATGCACATATTCTATCACATTGTTACAATTGCACATAAACTAGTCACTTCAATGAATTCTTACCTTATTTAACCATTTTAACACACCATGTACACTTAACAAACCATTACCAATCTACACTTACTATTAGTTGTTTATTTAACATGTAAATCTTTATAAGGCTTTCACTTATCAAGAAAGGTTCAAGTGACCCAAGGTAGCAACACTTTTAACTCATTACAAAATGAAGGAAACTTTACTAACACTAAGAGGGAAACAACTTGGACAAGATGGCAGTTACTTGGAGTAGAAGGGTCGCCTAATTTCTTCTAGGCTTGATCAAACAAATGGGGGTACTTTTCCTTCATCTCTTTTTCTGCTTCCCATCTGGCCTCCTCAACTTGTTGACTTCGCTACAATACTTTAACAGAGGCAGCTTCCTTATTTCTCAACCTACGGACTTGCCTATCAAGAATGGCGACTGGAACTTCTTCATATGACAAATCTTCATTAACCTCTATTGCTTCGACTCGCATGATGGTGGATGGATCTCTAATCACTTTCTTCAACATGGACACATGGAATACCGGGTGCACTGATGATATCTCAGGAGGCAACTCTAGCCTATAAGCAACTTGACCAATCCTTTGAACGATCCGATATGGCCCGACGTACCTAGGACTCAATTTCCCTTTCTTTCCGAATCGCATGAATCCCTTCATAGGAGATACCCTCAAGAACACCCAATCATCAACTTGAAACTCCAAGTCCCTTCGGCGAACGTCTGCATAGGATTTCTGGCGACTCTGTGCAGTTTTCATCCTTTCCTGAATAACCTTAACTTTTTCGATAGCCTCGTACACCATATCTGGCCCTAGCAATTTCGCTTCACCTACTTCAAACCACCCGATTGGCGACCTACACCTTCTCCCGTACAATGCCTCAAACGGGGCCATCTGAATGCTAGCATGATAGCTGTTATTGTAAGCAAATTCTATCGGTGGCAAGTGTTCATCCCAATTACCTTTAAAATCTAAGACACAAGCCCGCAACATATCTTCAAGCGTCTGAATGGTCCGCTCAGCCTGTCCATCGGTCTGTGGATGGAAAGCTGTGCTGAGATTCACTTGAGTTCCCAAACCTTGCTGAAACTTCTTCCAAAAGTTAGCTGTGAACTGAGCCCCGCGATCCGAGATAATAGAAAGTGGAGTTCCATGAAGCCTTACTATCTCCTTGAGGTACAACCTTGCATATTGCTCCGCAGTATCAGTGGACTTGACTGGCAGGAAGTGAGCTGATTTGGTGAGTCGATCCACTATCACCCATATTGAGTCGGACTTACGCCGAGTGCGAGGTAACCCCACCACGAAATCCATATTGATCATTTCCCATTTCCACCTTGGTATTTCCATAAGCTGTGTTAATCCACCGGGCTGTTGATGCTCGGCCTTCACTTGTTGATAGTTCGGACATTTAGCTACAAAGCTTGCTACATCCCTTTTCATACCGTTCCACCAATAAATCTCCTTGAGATCATGATACATTTTCGTGGAACCAGGGTGTACCGAATACCTGGAATTATGAGCCTCTGCCATCACTCTTGCTCGAAGCTCGTTCACATCCGGAACACATAGTCTACCTTGGCATCGCAATACACCATCCTCGCTGCTGAGTACAAATGCTGAGGTCTTGTCATTCATAATTGTTTCCTTTACCCGAACCAATGCTGGATCCATGAACTGTTTTTCCTTGATTTCCGCAACCAATGATGATTCTGCTCCATTATGCACCAAAAAATTCCCCTCATTTGACGTCGAAATACGAACCCCGAAACTGGCCAATTGGTAAACCTCCCGAGCCAGGGGTCTCTCATCCATACCCAAATGAGCCAAACTGCCCATGGATTTTCGACTAAGAGCGTCGGCTACCACATTTGCTTTCCCTGGATGGTACAATATGTTCATATCATAGTCCTTAAGCAATTCCAATCACCGCCGCTGTCTCAGATTCAGGTCCTTCTGTTTGAACAAATACTGGAGGCTCTTGTGGTCCGAAAACACATCTACATGAACTCCATAAAGATAGTGCCGCCATATTTTCAAAGCAAACACAACAGCTGCAAGCTCCAAATCATGCGTCGGATAATTCTTCTCGTGATTCTTGAGTTGCCTGGAAGCATAAGCTATGACTTTCCCGTGCTGCATCAATACACATTCGAAGTGACCCATCCTTCTTTCTGACAAAGAGAACCGGAGCACCCCACGACGACACACTCGGTCGTATGAACCCTTTCTCTAATAAATCCCTCAGATGCTCCTTTAACTCCCTTAACTCTGCTGGCGCCATTTTGTAATGTGGAATGGATATTGGCTGATTATCTGGCAATACATCAATCCCGAAATCAATCTCCCTATCCGGCGGGATGCCTGGAAGCTCATCTGGAAACACTTCAGGAAATTCATTCACAATTGGCACGGACTCGAGGGTAGGCACATCTGAGGTGGTGTCTGTTACCCGAACCAGGTGATAGATATACCCTTTCTTAATCATTTTCGAAGCATTAAGGTCGAAAATAAACCTACCCTTTGGCACCACACCATTGCCTCTCCATTCAATAACTGGCTCGTTAGGGAACTCGAGCCTCAAAACTCTCGTCCGACAGTCAAGCTTGGCAAAGCACGAATAGAGCCAATCCATCCCCATAATTACATCAAAATCTACCATCCCAAGATCAATAAGATCGGCTGTGGTATCACGACCACTTACCATAACTACATAATTTCTATAGACTCGTGAGGCTGTAATAGAATCACCAACCGGAGTCGATACAGAGAACAGCTCATGAAGCTGTTTGGGTTCTACCCCAAAACTCGAAGCAATGAATGGGGTGACATAAGACAAGGAAGACCCCGGATCAATGAAGGCATAACAATCAATATTTTGTACAGACAAGATACATGTGGCAACATCTGGGGAAGCCTCAGCACTCTGGCAGCCACTCAACGCATAGAATCGGCTAGGTCCACCCCTACCATGAGCTCCACGCCCAAGCTGCACCACGCCCTGCTGATGCTGGAGGACGCGCCGATGATGTAGCGGCCGAAGAACCGGATGACTGAGCAGATCCCCTACCCATACCCTGATGGGTGCACGGCAGTCTCGTTGAATATGACCTCTCACCCCGCACCTGAAGCATACCGGGATGTCAAGGTAGCAGGTCTCTGTATGAAATCTCCCACACTTGGGGCATGTAGGTCTCCCCTGCTGCTGGGACCTCACCCCAGGACGACTAGACTGACGAAACCTCCTGCTATCTAAATCGGGTCTCGAATGACTACCCTGCTGATGACTGTGCACAGATGGCGGTGCACTCGCGGAGGACTGAGCATATGACTGGGATGGCCCTGATGACCCTCTCCCTGGAAGAGATCTCCCTGAATGACCCATTGATCAGGCCCTGCTGCTACTTTCCCTTTCTGCACGAATCTTCAATTTCCTGGCCTCTATGGCCTGAGCAAACCCCACGATCCTCCCATAGTTCATATCTGAGTGCAAAGCTGCTGTGGCGGCCTTATTCACTACCAAAGGGCCAAGGCCCTGAATAAACCGTCGAACTCGGGCATCCATGGTCGACACTAAATGAGGAGCATACTTGGACAACCTTACGAACTCCCTGTGATACTCCCAAACACTCATACTGCCCTGTTTGAGAACCTCGAACTCAGTGGCACGGGCTGCCATTGCCTCAACAGGTAAGAAGTGGTCCATAAATGCATCCACGAACTCATCCCATCTGGCCGAAGGGCTCCCTTCCTCACAGGAATCCTCCCACATTTCGAACCATGACGTGTCGCTCCCTTCAGCCTGTACGAGGACAACTCTACCCCCTCTATATCTGTAGCCTTCATCACTCTGAGGGTCTTGTATATCTCATCAAGGAATTCCTGTGGATCGGCCTCTGGATCGGTGCCTGAAAATTCTGGAGGGGCCAATCGCAAGAATTGATGGACTCTGGAGCCAAAGGAATCTCCCTGTCCGCTGGAGGATGCAGGGGCATCATGGGATCTCTGGGCCTGGGTGGCCACTAACTATGTTAACATATGAATGGCTTCCCTAAGATCCTCATTAGATATACCAGAACCCGAAGCGAGAACTGTATCTGAGTCAGGAACACTGGCAGGAGGAATGGTGGCATCCTCTGCCGCAGCTGGAATAGGGACACTTGGGTTTTGAACAGATGGGCCAGGCAAATTCGGGACTGGTGGGTCATTCTCGCCCATGGCATCGGGTACATGATTAGCAGCCGTACTCGGGCTGGCATGGGCCCCAAGGCCGAGTCTAGCCTTCTTCTTAGGCGCCATATTCTGAAAATTAGGGAACAAGGCGCGAATTAGACACAGATATTTCCACATTGCACTTTACCGCACGATATAGATTAACAAAGAAATAGGTAAATTCATAAATGTCCGGGCAGCCCCCAACTTATCTGATGTGGTCGACAACACACCGATAAGAAGGGCACTACTAGACACGGCTCCGAGACATGTTAGGACACTTGAAAAACCTTAGGCTCTGATACCAAGTTTGTCACGCCCCAAAACGAGGGACATGACCGGCGCCTGACCGAGTAGCCCCAGTCAAGCGGACCTGGGTGCCTTTATATCCCACGCGTTACCCCTGTGACGATTATTACTCATAAACCAAAGATCTAACCAATTATAACTGATTTCACAATATACAAACATAACCATATGATTGATTTACTAACAAGTTCACAATTTACATTTACAACGCCCGACATACATATACATAGGCCACAACCCCATAGTTTACATGTCTACAGAGCCTCTAGGATAGAGAAGGAAATACAATACTTGCCGGTAACAAGGCTCCGGCTATACCTTACAAAACCAAAATGAAATCTAAACAAAAGTGGCATGAACCACACAGGGCCCCAAGGAAGAAAAAGGGCTCACCAAAATGGGCAGTGGAAGATAAAGGATACTACTGCCGCTGAAGTAGAAGTGCCTGCTACTGATCCACCTACAATCATAACACGAATGTAGCGCCCCCGGCAAAAGGGACGTCAGTACACTTGAATTGTACTGGCATGTATGGACAAACTTCGTCCCAAGTAAACTCAAGCCATTGAATTACATCAACAATTAATTAAGCCTGCCAACCATGTTTTCCACATTTTCCTCATTTCAAATAATTCTTAACACAAAGCACTTTTTACGACCAACCAATTTAACAATAACCAATCAATCACGTAAAGCACAAGTAGTCAAACAAAGGGGCAATCAGTGCCCCACACGTTGCAAACTCGCATGCTGTCTCCTTTCACAATTTCACATTATTGATTTTTATATCAATTTTCAATAGCGATTTCGATCGCTTTATCCGTATTACCCCTGACCACCCTTATTACCTCGACCACCCTTATCACCCTAACCCACACCTTATTTCCTTATGTTGTGGCGCGCAACCCGATCCCACCTTACAGTTTAGAACACAACAATTTCAAACAGCAGATAAGGCACTACACACAATTTCAACAAGTTCAAATAAGCAACTTACAAGTTGGTTCATGTTCACAATTTTCCACAATTCAAGTGTTTCATCTCTTTCCACAATAAACCAATCCTCAAGTGTTTCGTTCCTTTTCCACAAGGTGCCATATAGGCCATCATAACCATTATTCACAATTTTTTACCCAATTCAACTCTCATTTACCTTTCGGTTCATATTCCATACCACATCACTCATAGTTCAACAACCACTTTGAATATCCAACAACACCATCAAGAATTTCACACAATTTGTCAAATTAACACGAACCAAACAATTTTCACACACATAGGCGATTTCACAAGAATCAAAATTAGCCATACATACCTGGTATCGAGTTTTCTTCCTTTAACCTCCTACTTTATGCTTACCCAAGATATCCTACTCTTGCCAACCTTGTTCTTGAATACTCTTACTTCTACTCACTTCTTTTTACTAAAACTCAAGTTCAATAATCATGCATGAGTGTAAAATTCCATTTTCAAAAACTATTATATGCAAACCTCTCTTTACCCATTTAAAACTGAAAATTAGAGAAAATAGCTAGGGTTTTTACCTTGAAAAGATTGGGGAAGTTGAATCCTTGCCCTAGGATCTCTTGGAACTAAGTGGTTGGAACAATCTTTAAAGATGAAGAACTTCTCTCTCTAAAACCCCTCTCTTCTCTCTCTAATTGTGGTAAGATGATATGAGAAAATGAGGGTGAAAGGTGTTATATTAAAGAAGAGATCGGGTCAAAATGTTACAAAAATCTGGGCTGGGGTCAATTCTGCGGTCGCATCTGCGATCGCAGAATCAACATGCGTTCCGCAAAAGTGACCGCGGAATGACCTCAAAATTTACACAAGTTCTGTTATGGAATGCGACCACAATGCGGTCCGCATTCTTGATCTGCGGTCGCAAAGTGCACCGCAGATTCATCATGCGATCGCATATCGACCGCATTTTCAACATGATTTTGGGAAACCTTCTGGTAAGCTCTGCGGCAAGAATGCGGTCCGCATAGCAGATCTGCGGTCGCATTCTTGACCGCAAAATTGACACTTTTCTGGAAAAATTGATTCTCTACATTTTTGAAACTTAAATCACTACCAAGGGTCCGAACCGCGGCGAGCGACCGATACACACTTCCGCGAAGAATTCTACTCATTCCTAACACATTATTCGGACCATGACACCATAGCTGCTAGGTTTTATGCACAAAAAATTTTACGGGGCCTTACATCCTCCCCCTTTAAGATCATTCGTCCTCGAATGAGGAATTTGAAAAAAATGAGTTGGTTTTGAAAGACATGATATGCAAACTATCAAAATTTTAACTAACTCTTATATTTTAGAAAAATTTCGCCAGAGTTTCCTTTGTATTATGGACATATCCACCTGTCAGAGGGCCCCCGAAACACATTACCAAACAACAATACACAAATACAACACTTTTCACAGCTGGTATACACTTTCTTACCTCAACGAATGCACATATTCTATCACATTGTTACAATTGCACATAAACTAGTCACTTCAATGAATTCTTACCTTATTTAACCATTTTAACACACCATGTACACTTAACAAACCATTACCAATCTACACTTACTATTAGTTGTTTATTTAACACGTAAATCTTTGTAAGGCTTTCACTTATCAAGAAAGGTTCAAGTGACCCAAGGTAGCAACACTTTTAACTCATTACAAAATGAAGGAGACTTTACTAACACTAAGAGGGAAACAACTTGGACAAGATGACAGTTACTTGGAGTAGAAGGGTCACCTAATTTCTTCTAGGCTTGATCAAACAAATGTGGGTACTTTTCCTTCATCTCTTTTTCTGCTTCCCATGTGGCCTCCTCAACTTGTTGACTTCGCCACAATACTTTAACAGAGGCAACTTCCTTATTTTTCAACTTACGGACTTGCCTATCAAGAATGGCGACTGGAACTTCTTCATATGACAAATCTTCATTAACCTCTATAGCTTCGACTGGCATGATGGTGGATGGATCTCCAATCACTTTCTTCAACATGGACACATGGAATACCGGGTGCACTGATGACATCTCAAGAGGCAACTCTAGCCTATAAGCAACTTGACCAATCCTTTGAACGATCCGATATGGCCCGACGTACCTAGGACTCAATTTCCCTTTCTTTCCGAAACGCATGACTCCCTTCATAGGAGATATGTGACGACCCAAAGGGTCATCACTTATTTAATTAATCATTTCGAGCTTCTGAGGCCTTGAAAACCTCATTCTATGTTGCCTCGATTTACGTACACGATCCGAGCATGTAGCCGGAAAGATTTTATGATAGAAAATATGAATTCTATGAGAAATTTGGATAAAAATGATATTAATATTGATATAGTTGACTTCAGACATGCGTCCGGAGTCGAATTCTGAGGCCTAGAGCCCAAGTTATGAATTTTTCTATGAAATTGTTTTTGATGTAATTGTTAAAGGAAATGAATTAATTGACCTTGGTATCGGGCTCGTATTTTGGTTCCGACGTCCGGTACAAGTCTTAAATATTATATATGTGATTTTCTGTAAAGTTTGGTGACATTCGGATGTCGTTTGAGATGTTTTGGACCTTGAGTTCCAAGTTAGGAAGTTTTGAAAACCAAAAGTATGAAAATCATGAATTTGAGGCTTGATTTGATGAAAACGATGTGATATTGGCGATGTGATCGCACGAACAAGTTCATAATGTATTTTTGAGGTTGTGTACATGTTTGGTTTGGAGCCGGGGGGCTCGGGTAAAGATTTGATAGGCCGTTGGATTAAATTCTGAATTTTTGCACTGCTGGTTTTCAACTGTTGGCTTCGCAATTGCGAAGTATTTCTCGCAATTGCGAAGGGGGCAGTACAAGGCAGGGCTCGCAAATGCGAACCCTGATCGCAAATGCGAAACCCCTCATGCCCGGCCTTGTTCGCAAATGCGAACAATTGTTCGCAAATGCGAAAGTCCCCAGGGCCTGCCTATATTCGCAAATGCGAACAAAAGTTCGCAAATGCGAACATTCCATATACTGCCTGTGTTCGCAAATGCGAACCATTGTTCGCAAATGCGAACACTGCCCTATACTGCCTGTGTTCGCAAATGCGAACATTAGTTCGCAAATGCGAACACTCCCTTTTTCTGCCAGTGTTCGCAAATACGAACTTCCCAACCTTAGCTTATTTTTCAAACTCCAGAAATTGGTCGGGGTTCGCAATTGCGAACCCATGTTCGCAAATGCGAACACAGAGACCTGTAAAACACGATTTTCAGTCCATTTCTTCACTTTTTACAAAACAAAAACACCCATTTGCGATTCTTCACGGATTCCTTCTTCATCAAAACAATTGTAAGTCACTTTTTAGTTAATTCTTTCAATTCCTAACATCATTAAACATGTTTTTCAATAGAAATCAAAGGTTTTCATGGTAGAATTTCTCGTTTTTGTTAGGATATAGGGTTTTTCATAAATTGGGAAATTGGACCTCGAATTGAGGTCCGATTTTGAAACAAATCATATACATGAACTCGTGGGGATGGGTAACCGGATTTTGGTCCTAACCCCGAGTTCCGACCATGTGGGCCCGGGGTTGAAATTCACTATTCCGGGCAGAATGTTGTAAAAGTTGTATTTGGTCTTAAGAATTAGTTTGTTGAGTAGTATTGATGATATTAAATCAATTGTGTATAGATACGGTTGGATTGGAGCCAAATTTGAAAGAAAAAGACATTTCCACGGAGTGAATTGTTCATAAACATTCGAGGTAAGTGTTTGTTCTATCCTAGCTTGAGGGAATAGGATTATGTGTTATGTGTTATGTGATCGAGTGCGGTGTATGGGTTGTGGTGACGAGCATCCATACACTGGCGTCTAGTATGACCGTGAGTCGTTGAAAAATGATTATTTTGAGATATATTACAAATGAATTGTTATTGTTCTCCCTTGTTGAGACTTGTTGTGAAGATGATTATTGGTTGCCCTTGTTGGGACAGTTTATGAATTACTGCTTTCTTTCTTTGCCCTTAACTGTGATTGTTATTTGGGTGAGGAAGAGTGATAATGCACGAAGGGTGATGTCGTGCCATGTTTATTTATTTATGCACGAAGGTTAATGCCGTGCCATGTTTTATTGATTATGCACGAAGGATCATGCCGTGCCCTGTTATTGAACCATGTACGAAGGATCATGCCGTACTATGGATGTGAGGATGAGAGTAAAAGCACGAAGGGTGATGCCGTGTACTTTACTTGCTTATTTGGTGAGGATGAGAGTAAAAGCACGAAGGGTGATGCCGTGCAACTGCTTGCTATTCCTAGACTTGTTATTACTTGTGTTTCCATTATACTTTGTTTTTCCTTGTGAATTTATTAACTGTTGTTAATTGTTGAATTCTTTGAGATATTCCTTATTGTGTTATTATCTGGTTATTTCTTGTTATTCTGTGGTATACCTATATATTGAATTGCACAGGTTTATGTGGGTGTATGGTCCTAGGCTTGTCACTACTTCGCCGGGATAGGCCAGGCACTTACCAGCACATGGGGTCGGTTGTGCTGATACTACACTTCTGTGCGTTTTTGCACAGGTCCAGGTTACGATCAGGAGCAGCAGCAGTAAATCGATTTCAGTGGAGGTTTGATCACATTTGAGACCGAGGTAGCTTGCAGACGTCCGCGAGCCCGACGTCTCTCTCTTTATTTATGTTACTAGCTGTAGTCTCTTTGTTCCGAGACAAACAGAATTATGTTATATTTCTTTCAAACTTTTATGTGTAGTATTCAGTAGTAGTTCGTGAGTTGGTGACTCCACGTCTTGGGTAGAGGATTTCGGTATGATTTTCATCTTGTAATTAGTTATTTCTATTTCGATAAAGTATTCCGCATTTATTTAATTAAATTGTGTTAAAAACAGGATAGTATGAATACAGTGGCTTGCCTAGCTACCACGAGTAGGCCCCATCACGATCCCGATGTTGGGGGAAAATCCGGGTCGTGACAAGTTGGTATCAGAGCTCTAGGTTACATAGGTCTCACCAATCACGAACAAGCTTAGTAGAGTTTGAGAGGTAGGTACGGAGACGTCTGTACTTGTCCTCCAAAGTCTATTGAGTTAGGAAAGAGTCTCTCATTTGTTCTTTCTTGTCGTGCGACATGTTCCTCAATTACTGATTGAATTTCTATTATGTCCTTTCGCAGATGGTGAGGACACGCGCTTCTTCGTCCGCTGACCAGCAGCCCGAGCTCCAGGCAGCTCCCGTGAGGGGCAGGGGCCAAGGCCGTATCAGAGGACGAGGTAGGGGTAGAGCTCAGCCCCAGGCAGCTACTCCAGAGGTGGAGCCTCATATTGAGATTGACGAGGAGGTTCCGGTTCCAGCAGCTCCAGTGGGCCCAGCTCAGGTCCCAGGAGAGGCTTTATTTACCCCGGATCTTCGGGATGCTTTGGTCAGAATAGCGGGATTTATGGACAGCATTGCCAGAGCGGGCTTATTATCAGTTGCACCAGCCGCTTCTCAGGCTGGAGGAGGGGCCTAGACTCCTATTGCTCGTACTCCGGAGCCAGTAGCTCCTCAGCCTCAGGCACCAGTGGTTCAGCCAGCTGTGGCCACTCAGTCAGGTACCACAGCTCATGCCGGTGATGGAGCGGCCATGACTTCTGATTCGTTATGGAGGCTTGATCGGTTCTCCAAGCTATTTACCACTACATTCAGTGGAGCCGCATCAGAGGATCCTCAGGACTTCTTATTCAGTTGCCATGAGATTCTCAAGACTATGGGGATCGTGGAGTCAAATGGAGTTGACTTCTGTACATTCAGGCTTGCAGGATCCGCCAAGACTTGGTGGAGAGATTATTGCTTGACTCGACCAGCAGGGTCCCCAGCTTTATCATGGGACCAGTTTGCGGAACTATTTTTGGAGAAGTTTCTTCCTGTTACTCAGTGAGATGTACTTCGGAGGCAGTTTGAGCGCCTCTATCAGGGCACTATGACGGTTACACAGTATGAAACAAGATTTGTCGATTTGGCTCGTCATGCAGTGGTGATACTTCCCACAGAGCGGGAGAGGGTCCGCAGGTTTATAGATGGGCTTAATTAGCCAATTAGACTCCAGATGGCTATGGGCGTGGGGAGTGACATATCATTTCAGGAGGCAGCAAATGCAGCACGCGAGTTGAGATGGCTCTTGCTAGGGGAGGCGGTTATTCTTCGGATAATAGGCCTCGTCATTCAGAGGCGAGTTTGGTGGTTCTTCCTCCGGTGGCGGAGAATCCTTTGATAGAGGCCGGTCCTCCAAGCCTTTTCATTCCGCCCTTCGAGGCTTCACGGGGTGGACCGGGTGATCGCGGTTTTCGTGGGCATTATTCAGACCAGCCTCCTATTAATGCTCAGCCTCTTCAGAGTGTTCTTGGAGGCCATTCGGGTCGTCGGGGCCAGCAGCCCTATCAGTCTAAGAGTTGCTACGGTTGTGGTGACCCGGGTCATTTTATCAGGTATTGCCCTCTAGCAGCGGGCAACTCTCAGGAGCGAGGTCCTCGTCCTATGATTCAGGCCCCAGCTGACCCTCAGCCTGCCCAGCCAGCCGGAGGCGGGAGTAGAGATTATAGAGGTGGAGGTCGAGACCGTAGAGGTGGAGACGGTCCAGCGAGAGGTAGAGGTCGGCCGGTTAATGGTCGTCCTAGAGACGCGGCTCGGAGGGGAGGTGCGGATCCCCGATTCTATGCTTTACCGGCCGGGCCAGAGGCGGAGGCATCGGATGCCGTGATTACGGGTACTATTCTTGTGTGTGGCGAGAGGTGCTTCGGTATTATTTGACCCTGGATCTACATATTCCTATGTGTCTTCATACTTCGCACCGTATTTGGCCGTGCCCAGCTATGCTCTGGATATTCCAGTTTATGTGGCTACACCAGTGGGTGACTCCATTGTAGTCGATCGGGTACATCATTCGTGCGTAGTTATATTTGGGGGTCTTGAGACCCCTGTTGATCTGTTGCTTTTGGACATGGTAGATTTTGATGTCATATTGGGGATGGACTGGTTGTCCCCATACCATGCTATTCTTGATTGCCATGCTAAGGCTGTGACCTTAGCCTTGCCAGAATCACCCCGATTAGAGTGGAAGGGTACCTCAAGCCACTCCGTTCGCACTGTTATTTCTTATGTTAAGGCTCGACGCATGGTCGAGAAGAGGTGTCTAGCTTATCTGGCTTATGTTCGTGATTCCAGCGCAGAGGTTCCTTCCATTGAGTCAGTCCCTATTGCACGGGAGTTCCCTGAGGTTTTTCCTTCAGACCTGCCGGGCATGCCACCCGACAGGGATATTGATTTCTGTATTGATCTGGCACCGGGCACTCAGCCCATCTCTATTCCACCCTATCGTATGGCCCCGCCGGAGCTAAAAGAGTTGAAAGATCAGTTGCAGGACCTTCTTGAGAAGGGCTTTATCAGGCCCAGTGTTTCCCCCTGGGGAGCACCTGTGTTATTTGTAAAGAAGAAGGATGGCTCGATGCGGATGTGTATTGATTACCGGCAGTTAAACAAGGTGACTATCAAAAATAAATATCCACTGCCGAGGATTGATGATTTGTTTGACCAGCTCCGGGGAGCGAGGGTATTCTCTAAGATAGACTTGAGGTCAGGCTACCATCAGCTGAAGATCAGGGCGGCTGACATTCCTAAGACAGCCTTTCGCTCTAGATATGGGCATTATGAGTTCTTGGTCATGTCCTTCGGGTTGACCAATGCCCCGGCAGCATTCATGGAGTTGATGAATCGGGTATTCAGGCCTTACTTAGATCTGTTCGTGATAGTTTTCATAGATGACATCCTGGTGTACTCCCGCGGCCAGGAAGAGCACGAGCAGCACCTCAGAGTGGTTCTTCAGACTCTGAAAGATAACCAGCTATATGCCAAATTTTCTAAATGTGAGTTCTGGCTGAGTTCGGTAGCATTTCTGGGTCACATTGTATCAGTGGAAGGTATTCAGGTAGACCCAAAGAAGATTGAGGCAGTCCAGAATTGGCCTCGACCAGCTTCAGTGACTGAGATTCGGAGTTTCTTGGGATTAGCAGGTTACTACCGTCGTTTTGTAGAGGGGTTTTCTTCTATTGCAGCCCCGATGACCAGGTTGACCCAAAAGGGTGTCCAGTTCCAGTGGTCAGAGGAGTGTGAGGCGAGCTTTCATAAGCTCAAGACAGCCTTGACCACCGCGCCCATGTTGATACTACCTACAGGTGCAGGGCCTTATACAGTTTATTGTGACGCATCTCGTATAGGGCTTGGAGCAGTATTGATGCAGGATGGTAAGGTTATCGCTTATGCTTCGAGGCAGTTAAAGATACATGAGAAGAATTATCTAGTTCATGATCTTGAGTTAGCAGCAGTGGTTCATGCCTTAAAGATCTGGAGGCATTATCTATATGGTGTGACATGTGAGGTGTACACTGATCACAAAAGCCTACAGTACTTGTTCAAGCAGAAGGAGTTGAATCTACGACAGCGGAGATGGTTAGAGTTGCTAAAAGACTATGATGTTACTATATTATATCACCCGGGTAAGGCCAATGTGGTGGCCGATGCATTGAGTAGAAAGTATGCCAGCATGGGTAGTCTTGCATATATTCCGGTCAGTCAGAGACCATTAGCTCTAGATGTTCAGGCCTTAGCCAACCGGTTCGTGAGATTAGACATTTCTGAGCCTAGCAGGGTGTTAGCCCGCACGGTCGCTCGTTCTTCTTTATTAGAGCGTATCCGTGAGAGGCAATTTGATGATCCTCATTTGCGTGAGTTGAGAGATACAGTACAGCGGGGAGGTGCCACACAGGTAAATCTATATGATTACGGGGTATTGAGATTGCAGGGTCGAGTTTGTGTGCCCAATGTTGAAGGGATTCGAGAGTTGATCTTAGCGGAGGCCCACGGTTCGCGGTATTCTATTCACCCGGGTGCCGTGAAGATGTACCAAGACTTACGACAGCACTATTGGTGGTGCAGGATGAAGAAATACATCATTGCGTATGTCGCTCGGTGTCTAAATTGTCAGCAGGTGAAATATGAGCACCAGAGGCATGGTGGTGTACTCCAGAGAATCGAAATTCCCGAGTGGAAATAGGAGAGGATCACTATGGACTTCATTATTGGACTTCCTTTGACTTGGAGGAAATTTGATGCTATTTGGGTCATTGTTGATAGGCTGACCAAGTCAGCACACTTTATTCCAGTATCTGTCTCCTACTCGTCGGAGAGGTTAGCGGAGGTTTACATTAGGGAGATTGTTCGTCTCCGTGGAGTGCCAGTATCTATTATCTCTGATCGGGGTACGCAGTTTACCTCGCGGTTCTGGAGAGCGGTCCAGCAGGAGTTAGGCACCCAGGTTCAGTTGAGTACAACATTTCATCCTCAGACGGATGGCCAGTCCGAGAGGACTATTCAGATTACTTGAGGACATGCTTCGAGCCTGTGTTATTGATTTCGGAGGCTCGTGGGACCGGTTTCTACCATTAGCAGAGTTCGCCTACAATAACAGTTACCAATCTAGCATCCAGATGGCTCCGTATGAGGCGTTGTATGGTAGGCGATGTCGATCACCGGTTGGATGGTTTGAACCGGGAGAGGCTCGGTTGTTGGGTACAGACTTAGTTCAGGAGGCCTTGGATAAGGTCAAGACTATTCAGGAGAGATTGCGTTCAGCTCAGTCCAGGCAGAAGACTTATGTGGATCGTAAGGTTCGAGATGTAGATTTCATGGTTGGTGAATGAGTATTGCTCCGAGTGTCGCCTATGAAGGGCGTGATGAGGTTCGGGAAGAAGGGCAAGCTCAGCCCTAGGTATATTGGTCCATTTGAGATTCTAGACAGAGTGGGAGGGGTGGCTTACAGATTAGCTTTGCCGCCTAGCTTATGAGCCGTGCATCTAGTTTTTCAAGTATCTATGCTTCGGAGATACCACGGCGATCCCACACATGTGTTAGACTTCAGTACTGTCCAATTGGACAATGATCTATCTTACGAGGAGGAGCCGGTGGCTATTCTAGACCGGCAGGTTCGACAGTTGAGGTCGAAGAGTTATCCTTCTGTGCGTGTTCAGTGGAGAGGTCAGCCTCCTGAGGCATCGACCTGGGAGTCCGAGTCTGATATGCGGAGCCGCTACCCACACTTGTTTCCTGACTCGGGTACTTCTTTCTTTTGTCCGTTCGAGGACGAACGGTTGTTTTAGAGGTGGAGATTGTGACGACCCAAAGGGTCATCACTTATTTAATTAATCATTTCGAGCTTCGAGGCCTTGAAAACCTCATTCTATGTTGCCTCGATTTACGTGCATGATCCGAGCATGTAGCCGGAAAGATTTTGTGATAAAAAATATGAATTCTATGAGAAATTTGGATAAAAATGATATTAATATTGATATGGTTGACTTCGGTCAACATTTTTGGTAAACGGATCCGGACCGAGATTGGATGGTCCCGAGAGGTCCGTAGGAAAATATGGGACTTGGACATGCGTCCGGAGTCGAATTCCGAGGCCTAGAGCCCAAGTTATGAATTTTTCTATGAAATTGTTTTTGATGTAATTGTTAAAGGAAATGAATTAATTGACCTTGGTATCGGGCTCGTATTTTGGTTCCGACGCCCGGTACAAGTCTTAAATATTATATATGTGATTTCTGTAAAGTTTGGTGACATTCGGATGTCGTTTGAGATGTTTTGGACCTTGAATTCCAAGTTAGGAAGTTTTGAAAACCAAAAGTATGAAAATCATGAATTTGAGGCTTGATTTGATGAAAACGATGTGATATTGGCGATGTGATCGCACGAACAAGTTCATAATGTGTTTTTGAGGTTGTGTACATGTTTGGTTTGGAGCCCGGGGGCTCGGGTAAAGATTTGATAGGCCGTTGGATGAAATTCTGAATTTTTGCACTACTGGTTTTTTCACCCAGCTGTTGGCTTCGCAATTGCGAAGTATTTCTCGCAATTGCGAACGGGGCAGTACAAGGCAGGGCTCGCAAATGCGAACCCTGATCGCAAATACGAAACCCCTCATGCCCAGCCTTGTTCGCAAATGCGAACAATTGTTCGCAAATGCGAAAGTCCCCAAGGCCTACCTATATTCGCAAATGCGAACAAAAGTTCGCAAATGCGAACATTCCCTATACTGCCTGTGTTCGCAAATGCGAACCATTGTTCGTAAATGCGAACCATTGTTCGTAAATGCGAACACTTCCCTATACTGCCTGTGTTCGCAAATGCGAACATTAGTTCGCAAATGCGAACACTCCCTTTTTATGCCAGTGTTCGCAAATGCGAACAAATGTTCGCAAATGCGAACTTCCCAGCCTTAGCTTATTTTTCAAACTCCAGAAATTGGTCGGGGTTCGCAATTGCGAACCCATGTTCGCAAATGCGAACACAGAGACCTATAAAACACGATTTTCAGTCCATTTCTTCACTTTTTACAAAACAAAAACACCCATTTGCGATTCTTCACGGATTCCTTCTTCATCAAAACAATTGTAAGTCACTTTTTACTTAATACTTTCAATTCCTAACATCATTAAACATGTTTTTCAATAGAAATCAAAGGTTTTCATGGTAGAATTTCTTGTTTTTGTTAGGATATAGGGTTTTTCATAAATTGGGAAATTGGACCTCGAATTGAGGTCCGATTTTGAAACAAATCATATACATGAACTCGTGGGGGGATGGGTATTCGGATTTTGGTCCTAACCCTGAGTTCCGACCATGTGGGCCCGGGGTTGAAATTCACTATTCCGGGCAGAATGTTGTAAAAGTTGTATTTGGTCTTAAGAATTAGTTTGTTGAGTAGTATTGATGATATTAAATCAATTGTGTATAGATACGGTTGGATTGGAGCCAAATTTGAAAGAAAAAGACATTTCCACGGAGTGAATTGTTCATAAACATTCGAGGTAAGTGTTTGTTCTATCCTAGCTTGAGGGAATAGGATTATGTGTTATGTGTTATGTGATCGAGTGCGGTGTATGGGCTGTGGTGACGAGCATCCATACAACTGGCGTCTAGTATGACCGTGAGTCGTTGAAAAATGATTATTTTGAGATATATTACAAATGAATTGTTATTGTTCTCCCTTGTTGGGACTTGTTGTGAAGATGATTATTGGTTGCCCTTGTTGGGACAGTTTATGAATTACTGCTTCTTTCTTTGCCCTTAACTGTGATTGTTATTTGGGTGAGGAAGAGTAATAATGCACGAAGGGTGATTCCGTGCCATGTTTATTTATTTATGCACGAAGGTTAATGTCGTGCCATCTTTTATTGATTATGCACGAAGGATCATGCCGTGCCCTGTTATTGAACCATGTACCAAGGATCATGCCGTACTATGGATGTGAGGATGAGAGTAAAAGCACGAAGGGTGATGCTGTGTACTTTACTTGCTTATTTGGTGAGGATGAGAGTAAAAGCACGAAGGGTGATGCCGTGCAACTGCTTGCTATTCCTAGACTTGTTATTACTTGTGTTTCCACTATACTTTGTTTTTCCTTGTGAATTTATTAACTGTTGTTAATTGTTGAATTCTTTGAGATATTCCTTATTGTGTTATTATCTGGTTATTTCTTGTTATTCTGTGGTATACATATATATTGAATTGCACAGGTTTATGTGGGTGTCCGGTCCTAGGCTTGTCACTACTTCGCCGGGATAGGCCAGGCACTTACCAGCACATGGGGTCGGTTGTGCTGATACTACACTTCTGTGCGTTTTTGCACAGGTCCAGGTTACGATCAGGAGCAGCAGGAGTAAATCGATTGCGTGGGAGTTGATCACATTTGAGACCGAGGTAGCTTGCAGACGTCCGCAGGCCCGGCGTCTCTCTCTTTATTTATGTTACTAGCTGTAGTCTCTTTGTTCCGAGACAAACGGAATTATGTTACATTTCTTTCAAACTCTTATGTGTAGTATTCAGTAGTAGTTTGTGAGTTGGTGACTCCACGTCTTGGGTAGAGGATTTCAGTATGATTTTCATCTTGTAATTAGTTATTTCTATTTCGATAAAGTATTCCGCATTTATTTAATTAAAATTGTGTTAAAAACAGGATAGTATGAATACGGTGGCTTGCCTAGCTACCACGAGTAGGCGCCATCACGATCCCGATGTTGGGGGAAAATCCGGGTCGTGACAAGATACCCTCAAGAACACCCAATCATCAACTTGAAACTCCAAGTCCCTTCGGCGAACGTCTGCATAGAATTTCTGGCGACTCTGTGCAGTTTTCATCCTTTCCTCAATAACCTTAACTTTTTCCATAGCCTCGTACACCATATCTGGCCCTAGCAATTCCGCTTCACCTACTTCAAACCACCCGATTGGCGACCTACACCTTCTCCCGTACAATGCCTCAAACGGGGCCATTTTGGTAAGATGATATGAGAAAATGAGGGTGAAATGTGTTATATTAAAGAAGAGATCAGGTCAAAATGTTACAAAAATCTGGGCCGGGGTCAATTCTGCGGTCGCATCTGCGATCGCAGAATCAACATGCGGTCCGCAAAGTGACCGTAGAATGAACTCAAAATTTACACAAGTTTTGTTACGGAATGCGACCACAATGCGGTCCGCATTCTTGATCTGCGGTCGCAAAGTGCACTGCAGATTCATCATGCGATCGCATATCGACCGCATTTTCAACATGATTTTGGGAAACCTTCTGGTAAGCTCTGCGGCAAGAATGTGGTCCGCATAGCAGATCTGCGGTCGCATTCTTGACCGCAAAATTGACACTTTTCCGGAAAAATTGATTCTGTACATTATTGAAACTTAAATCACTACCAAGGGTCTGAACCGCAGCGAGCGACCGATACACACTTCCGCGAAGAATTCTACTCATTCCTAACACATTATTCGGACCATGACACCATAGCTGCTAGGTTTTATGCACAAAAATTTTACGGGGCCTTACAATGACCGATACACACGGTCCACAACCAAGGAATCTCCCACCGGAGTAGAAATATAAATGGGGGCACTCAAAGAATCCCGAGGCACACCAAGATGTGAAGCAAAATAAGAGGACACATATGAAAAAGTAGAACCGGGATCGAATAGAACCGATGCCTCTATGTGACTAACCAAGATAATACTTGTGATAACAGAATCGGAGGCGACAACTATGGAGCGATCAGGAATAGCATAAAACCTACCCTGACCCCTCCCTAAAAGGCGACCTCTATCACCCTGATCCCCGCCCCTGGCTGGCTGGGCAGGTGGGGTGGTAGCTGGGGCTGGAACGATCGCCTGCTGACCTTGTGAACCATGCTGAGGCTGCGAAGTCTGTGGAGGCACTCCTTTCCTACGCCTAGGGCACTCCATAACCAGATGGCGAGTATCGCCGCACTCAAAACAAGCCCTGGGAGGATGCGGTGGCTGTGACTGACCGGCCCCGCTCCCGCTGGACTGACCCCTGGAGGTACTTCGCGCAGGAGGCGCACTGGAAATTGGGGGAGCATAGTAAGGCTCATGAGGTGCTGGAGGAGCTGGAGTACTACCAGCTATTGGCAATGCTGAATGAACTGGATGACCGGAATATCCCCTACCAAATCGATCAGTTGTTGCAGTACGGGCACTAGAGAAATGACCCGACTCACAAGACCTCTTGGCCTCCCTCTCTCCTCGCTCTCTAGTGAGCACACCCTCGATCTGTCTAGCAATACTCACCGCCTGCTAATATAGTACATCTGTCTGCAGCTGCCTAGCCATGCTGGACCGGATAGGCAGAATAAGACCCTTAATAAACCTATCCACTCTCTCCCGGACTGCGGCGACCAAGGCCGGTGCATGTCTTGTTAACCGGGTGAAACTGATAGCATACTTAGATACTGTCATAGAGCCCTGGCGCAACCGCTCAAAATCCGCTTGCCAAGCATCCCTAAGGCTCTGCGGAACAAACTCCCTCAAGAACATATCAGAAAATATGTCCAGGTCAACGAGGCAGATTCGTCTGGACTATCCAACTCATATGTGCGCCACCAATTATAAGCGGCCCCTCGAAGCTGAAAAGTAGTAAAGGAAACCCAACTGGTCTCCACTATACCCATAGTACGGAGGATGCGATAACACTCCTCTAGAAATCCTAGTACATCATCTGAAGCTAAGCCACTAAACACCGGGGGATCATACTTCTTGAACCTCTCCAACCTGTGCTGCTCATCCTTGGAGGCAGCTGGCCCACCTTTGAGATGTACTGGTGCGGCAGGCGGTATAGTAATAACATTCGGAACCTGCTCCACAGGGTTACTCGCTGCTCAGGTGTGCGGGTTGCGGGAGTCTAGGCCCCTCACCCGGCCTGAGATGTAGCTGCAGCGAGAGGAAGCAATCCCGCCTGAGCTAGAGTAGTGTACATGCTCATAAACTAGGCTAGAGTCTCCTCGAGTGCTGGAGTCGTAGTAGCTGTAGTAGGTGTACCGGTGCCTGTGCTCCAACCTGATCTACCGGCGGTGCCTCAGCGGTAGCGCGCGTGCGTGTTGTGGCTACACCTCGAGCGCGTCCTCGACCTCTACCCCGGCCCCGGCCCCGACCCCGGCCTCTAGCGGCGGCAGTAGGGGGCGGGTGCCTGATCCTCAGGAGTAGCACGTGTCCTCACCATCTGTGAGAGAATAGAAGACATAAGTTTAGATTTGGTGTCAAAATATCGTACGACAAGGAATTCAAAAGAAATGAAGAGTTTCCTAAATAGTTACATAGCCCCTCATAGATAAATACGGACGTCTCCATATCGATCAGCAAGACTCTAAATAACCGGTATGTGTCCCGTGACTCCTATGAACCTAGAGCTCTGATACCAACTTGTCACGACCCTACTTCACCAATCGTGAACATGTCATGGCGGCACCCAGTCTTCGCGACTAGGTAAGCCTAACACAATGCGGAATGAACAACTCGTATGAACAAATTAAGATAACAGCGGAATAATATAAAGAAATGTAATAAGTGCCGCTCGGCACATACACTTCACCAAATACCAGAAATAACTACAACCACCAAGACCCGGAAACTCATGGGCAACACAGAGTAAGAGAGTACAACTGTGGCTCTATACATCAAGAGTATCTACACAAAGAAAATAAAGGAACAACTAACATCACTAAGAAGAATAGAAGAAGACCCTCTGGATCTGCGGACGTAGCAGATTCATACCTCGAGTCTCCTGAAGATGATCCTAAGTCACTGGTAGTGTGTCTGATCAGATGGACCTGGATTTGCACAATAAAACTGTGCAGAAGAGTAGCATGAGTACACCACATCGGTACTCAAAAAGTGCCAAGCCTAACCTCGATGGAGTAGTGACGAGGAAGGTCAGGGCCCTACCGAGAAATAATAAAAATAAAGATAATAATACCGAACATCACAAAATAGAAATAAGTCTGAAATAACAGCAAGTGAGATAAATAGTACAAACCATCTATAGTTAAGCTAACAAAGAGAAATCAACACAACAAGTACAAATTAACAATCCAGGATCTCTGGGAATTGAACTCGCAGTCCTTTTATACTCATCAACTCAGGATCTCCGGGAATCGAACCCGTGCTCCATATATTAGTATCACAGGATCTCTAGGAATTGAAACTGCAATCCTTTTTATCAGTAGCACAAGATCTCCGGGAATTGAACCCGCAGTTCGTATATCAGTATCTCAAGATCTCAGGGAATTGAACCCGCAGTCCGTATATCAGTATCTCAGGATCTCCAGGAATTGAACGCGTAGTCCGTATATCAGTATCTCAAGATCTTCGGGAATTGAACCCTCAGTCCTTTACCTCAGTAGCACCGAATCTCCAAGAATTGAACCCGCAGTCCACAGAACACAAACACAATCAAATAAGAGAAAACATAGAGAAATATGAAGTACACTGCTACAATTAACAACAAAATCCAATCTCAACAGGTTCCAGGGAGTTCA
Source organism: Nicotiana noctiflora (assembly GCA_032618575.1). Taxonomy (NCBI): domain Eukaryota; kingdom Viridiplantae; phylum Streptophyta; class Magnoliopsida; order Solanales; family Solanaceae; genus Nicotiana; species Nicotiana noctiflora. The sequence continues at coordinate 150,021 of JASVEL010002855.1, forward strand.
ATTAAGAAACGTTGGCATTTAGACAGATAATTCTACCTAATCATGTTTCCCTAGCTAACACATGATAAATCTTGCAATTAAAACAATTAAATAACAAAGGTAACACATATTGAACAGTTCAAGTAAGGTGGTTTTTTAACAATTTGCGCAAGTACACGCCCGTCGCCTCGCGTACAAGGCATTTAAATCAACACATGTATATCGTAGGGGAGAAAATCCCCCACACAAGGTTAGACAAGTCACTTACCTTAATCCTGGTACAAAACCGCTAAGAAATGACTCCCTTACCACGAGTATCCGACTCGGAGTGGCCCGAATCTCATCAAACCAATTACATAGTGTAAATAGCATAACAAGTAACTAATTACACTTATAAAATTAAAGCTACAGTGCAAAAAATGGGTGAAATTACCAAAATACCCCTCCATCCATCGTTTCAGAATCAAAATATTTTTACATTTTCAGAACCCTCGCACTCTCACGAGTCTAACCATATAATATTTATCAAATTCGGACTCTGTTTGCCCATTCAAATCAATGATTTTCAATAACACAGGCTTAAAGCAAAAATCCACCATTAACACACCCCCAATCGTCCCATTTCAGGTGTTAACTCCATAATTTAACAATATAATAACATAAATTACGTCTATGATTGCTTACCTGATGAACTCCCTCAATTTCCTCCTCAAAATCGCCTAAACTGCCTCTTAGTTCTAAGCCCCAAATGTGATATAACTTCTGAAATTCGAACCCTTATGTTCATTAAACACTAACGCCTTTTCGCTTCTGCGATCATTGGCTCGCTTAAGAGAGACCACTTCTGCGGTACACATGTCGCTTCTGCGACCTTTACCAAGGCCCCTCGCCGCTTCTGCGGTCAAGATCTCGCGCCTGCGAGACCACTTAAGGGGAATTTCCTCCGCTTCCGCGAGATTCTCAAATCCAATCCTTTCCACTTCTGCGGACTATATTCCGCACCTACGAGCCCGCCCCTACGACTGTTCTCCCGATTCTGCAGAATCTCCATTGGCCAGCCCTGGGCTCGCACCTGCGATCTGTAATCTGCTTCTGCGGTCCTCCTTCCGCAGAAGCGGAAATCACTGCTGCATTCATACCAGCAATTACCAACTTCAAATATTCATCTGTTGCACCTTCCGAAAACATCCTGAGGCCCACGGGACCTCAACAAAAATAAGAATCCACTCTAAATCATCACACGAACTTGTTCCAATCATAAAAACACACCTTCAAACACACGAATCATCAAATTAAGGCTGGTTCAAGCCTAAGATTCAACCAAAACTTCTGAAACCTACATTTTATCAAAACCCGACCAAACGACGTCCGAATAACCTAAGGAGTTGCAGACATATCCAAAATCACCTAACCAAGTTACTACAACTTTCGAAATTCCATTTTGACCCCCTGGTCAAATTCTCACCTATCGACCGGATTTCTAAAAATTTCAAACTTCGGCATTTCAAGCCTAAATGAGCTACGGACCTCCAAAATACATTCAGAACATGCTCCCAACCCTGAAATCACCTAAGGGAGCTATTGGAACCATCAGATTTCCGTTCCAAGGTCGTCTTAACACTTTTCTGAATATGGGCCATTTTTCAACTATAAAGCTCTCATTTAGGGACTAAGTGTCCCAAAACACTCCAAATTCTTGAAACGAACATCCTGACAAACCACAATAGCATAAATGAACTTAGGGGAAGCAGTAAATTGGGGATCGAGGCATAAATTTCAAAAACAACCGGCCGAGTCGTTACACTGAACCATCGGATTTCCATTTTGAGGTCTTCTTCACACTGTTCTGAATACGGACCATTTTTCAACTCTTAAGCTCTCATTTAGGAACTAAGTGTCCCAAAACACTTCGAATCCTAACGGCGAACGTCCCGGGAAACCAAAATAGCAAAAATGAACTTAGGGGAAGCAGTAAATGGGAAATCGGGGCATAAATTCCAAAAATGACCGGCCAGGTCATTACAACAACTTCAGATTTCAGTTTTTTACATTTTAGTCCCGATAATTGTGACTTGGTCTTCAAGTAAATGCACCTATTTTCTGATTTTAGAACTAAAGTCCTATTCTAGAAGGTTCTAGGTGATTCTAGTATAACCTATAACATTTCTGCCCAACCCTAAGTACCCAAACTGTCCCTACACTTATTTTGAAATTACTATAGTACCCCAGTCCTATTTTAACCTATCTAAAACACTATCATCTATAACTAATAGCTTAATTAACTAAGATTAATCAGCTTAATTCTAATTAACATGGATCCTATGACTAAATTGAAGCCAAGGTAAAGCTTAACATCACAATCAAACACAATGTCATTTCTCGATCGTTGACTCAAGAAAGAACGAGGTTCAAACTAAATCAAAATTAACCAGAATTAAAACAAAAATAAAAACCTCAAATTAACACTCTAACCCTAAGTCAGTTATTATAAAAACAATCGATTAAAGATGGATTAACATGAACAAAGTTTTTAAAACGGAAAAGATAAACAAACTAAACGAGATAAAGAAAGAAAATATCAACAAAAGAAAAATGACTGACTGATTTTTAATCTTCAACTTGACTAATCTCAAATTTGATTTCCAATTAGTGTTATAGGTTTATTTTGTCCAAAACAAACATATAACACTAATTAGAAACCCACAGAGATGCTTGAAATTCTTAGAACGGGTTGAAAACATCAAACCCTAGATTTGAAGTTCGCGGAATTCCGCTTGGATTTGAGGGATTCAAACTTGGGATTTGAAGATATAGTGACCAGTAGAGTTCATGGTGTAAAAATAGGGTCATTTTGGTGGTGGCGTCGCCGTTCATGGTGGTGGCACCGCTGTGCACGGTGGTGGCGATGCCTAGAGTTTGGAAGATTTGGGACATCCCAGAGGTGTTTGAGGGATAAAGGCACCAGATTTATGATGAGGAGGATGAGTGGAACATATGTGAATTTTTGGGTATCATTGGAGGTTGGCCGCCGGCGGCGGCGATTTTTGTCCGGCGGCGGAGATGTGGTGGGGACGGTGGCATTGCAGCGGGTACGGAAGGGGGTTTGGTCTTGGGTTAAATGAATGGATTCAGGCAATTTTATGTTAATTGGAGATCGCCCCAGGGCCGTTGGATTAAGGTGGATGAACGACATGGATTGATTTTGACCAAAAAGCGGCGTCGTTTGGCTACTTACTAAATCAGACGGGGTGGGGTGACCAATTGGGCTGGTCTGGTTTGTACATGGGTTTAGGGGTTTTGGGCTCGAATATTTTGGGCCCAAGAAATAGTGGCATGGTCCTTTTCATTTTTGTTTATTTTTTTCCATTTACTTTTTGTATTCATCATTTACATTTTTCTGATTTTTAAAAATAAAACCAAATTGACTTCTAAAAATATTATTCAATTCTCAAATGCCATAATTTCCAATTACACAAATTAAGAAAAACTAAAACTAAAAATGCAAAAAGACCATTATTATTTTTTTCTTTTTTTCCCTTAACTATCGATTAATCCTAAAATATGAAATTAAATCCTAAAGACAAATGTCAAGTATATATTTTTATATTTTTCATATGAATACAAAATGCACAAATAAAATGTAAACAATCATAAAATAACAAAAATTCTCAAAGTTGCAAAATAATGGAAGAAATCATTTTGTTTGAATTTTTGGGAGTAATTCATATAGGGCAAAAAGCACGTGGTCACATATGCCCCTCTTTGCTCAGGAACACACAGAGTTCTCGAGCAAAGATAAGTGAGTGGATATGAGCGATTTTTGCCCGTTCAAATACTCCGTGTGAAGCATTTTTTTAAAATCGTGTGGCCGAACCCTGCTTCAAAGGTTGATTTCATATCCTTGGCTAAAAAGAAATCAGGTTAGTGTAGTTTAGGAAGGTTTGGTAGCTAGGACAACTAGGAGCTGTGATTTCACTGTTGTTGCTGCTACTGCTCGCTGACCTCCTTATTACACCGTGTCCAAATAAATAGAAGTTATCCTACGCGATGATCTATGGATTACAAATGTCCTATCTATGTCTTCAAACTTGCTCTTGTGTTGCCTTGAACTTGTATTCTTCCGATAGAATCCTTGTTGTTGCCTTGCCTTATGATCGGAGATGTTTTCCATTCCTCTGAGTGATGCTTGACTACTGAAATGTAAATTATATGCCTCTATTCTCCAGGCGGGCTCCTGACTGCTGACGCTTGAAAAGTATTCCCTTGTTCTCCAGATGGGCTCCTGACTACAACAAAATAGACAAACAAAGAAAATTTGCTGCTCCAGTTTTCCCTAGGAAGATTTGTGAGTTGTTAGCAAAATTGTATATCAATTATACTATTGATGCAATTATGAGAGTAAACTAAAGACTAGACTAGGATGTGCGTCTCCTACGAGTAAAACTAAGAAACTTTGACTAGCAAATGCGTCTGCCAAATGAAAACCTGAATGAACCAAATTGGAAATGCATCTCCTAGTGGTGGATTAAAATGACCAATACTAGGAAGAGTGTCTCCTAGGTGTGAAATCTTTAGTGACTAAAACTAGGGAGTACCTCTCCTATGAATGAACTTTCAGTTTAGGCAGTGTGTCTCTTATGAATGGACTCTCAATTTAGGAAGTGCGTCTCCTATGGGTAAAATTCAATAACTCAAGCTAGGAAATGTGTCTCTTAGGGGCGAAATCTCAATTTAGGAAGTGCGTCTCCTAAAATAAAATATAACCTGAAAAAGACAGACTAGGAAGTGCATCTCCTAGAGGTGGAACTTTCATAACTCAAACTAAGAAGTGTGTCTCCTAAATAGTATAACCTAAAAAACCTAGACTAGGAAGTGCGTCTCCTAGAGGTTAAACTTCAATGAACCAAGCTAGGAAGTGTGTCTCCTAGGAATAGACTTAAATGACCCAAAACTAGGAAGTGCATCTCCTAGGGGTGAAATCTCAATTTAGGAAGTGCGTCTCCTAAAATAAAATATGACCTAAAAAGCCAGACTAGGAAGTGCATCTCCTAGGGGTGAAACTTTTTTGACTCAAACTAGGAAGTGCGTCTCCTAAACTGTATAAACTGAAAACCATAGACTAGGAAGTGCGTCTCCTAGAGGTGAAACTTTAATGAACCAAACTAGGAAGTGCATCTCCTAGGGTCGAACTTTAAATGACTCAGACTAGGAAGTGCGTCTCCTATGAATGAACTCTCAATTTTAGGAAGTGCGTCTCATATGGGTGAAACTTTAATCACTCAAGCTAGAAAGTGTGTCTCCTAGGAATAGACTTAAATGACCCAAAGCTAGGAAGCGCATTTCCTAGGGTTGATACTTAATTCAGGAAGTATGTCTCCTAAAACAAAAATATAACCTACCCAAACTAGGAAGTGCATCTCTTAGGGGTGAAACTTCAATGATTCAAACTAGGAAGTGTGTCTCCTATGAATGAACTCTTAATTTAGGAAGTGCGTCTCCTATGGGTAAAATCTCAATTACTAAAACTAGGAAGTGTGTCTCCTACCATAAAACATGACTTGAAAAATGTAGACTAGGAAGTGCGTCTCATATTGGTAAAACCTATGTTTAGGAAGTGTGTCTCCTACAACAAAATATTACTTGAAAACCCAAACTAGAAAGTGTGTCTCCTAGGGGTCGAACCTCTATTTAGGAAGTGCGTCTCCTATGGGTGAAACATCAATTACTCAAATGAGGAAGTGCGTCTCCTAGGGGTGAAATTTCAATGATTTAAGCTAGGAAGTGCGTCTCCTAGGAATAGACTTAAATGACCCAAAACTAGGAAGTGCGTCTCATACGGGTGAAACTCAATTTTGGAAGTGTGTCTCCTAAATAGTATAACCTAAAAAAACCTAGACTAGGAAGTGTGTTTCCTAGAGGTGAAACTTCAATGAACCATACTAGGAAGTGCGTCGCCTGGGGGTGATGTGTGATCTTCTCAATAGCCTTTTGGTAAGAAGCATTGGGGAATTACACCTGAAAATATCAAGCTTCCTAGCTCTGATATGAACATAGCTTCTGCCCATGTTTCAGACAAAGAGAACTTGTGAGTTTAAACATGGTGGTTGGTTTCTGTCCTTGACTTTACGATTATTGCCATGATAACTTTGATTTCACCGTGAAAGACGTTGCTTGCTTATTGATTAACCAATCTCTTTGCCACCTTTATCACAGAAAATACCTCTTCTCCTTTCATAACCAATTCCCTCTATCTGTTGCATCACTCATGAATTGACATCTACCGAACCTTTGTGTTTCACATGATTTCTGCTTGGAATACCTCGCTTGTCACTGGTTAAACACTTTCTTTGTCACTCTTACCATAGAGAACACATTTGATCCATTCACCAAACACCCTTCATCCATTGCATGGTGCTTGAATTGAGGCGCACCAAACCCTTGTATTTCACACGAACCCCAAAGTATGTTGATTGTGGCCAACTTATTGTGCCTGATGTTTTCTCCTGACTTGACGCCTTGATGTGTTCACTGGATCCCATTTGGTTTAATTGGAAAGCCTGGTGGCAGATTTTGAAGTCATTTCTCACTTGTTATTAACAAACAGACTCAGGAAGAGGAAGGAACATAGTAGGAGGACAATGAAAGGGATGTTTTCTAACAAGAAAACTACAAAGTAGAAACCTAGCGGATGTGGATACCGATTCTGATGACCTTGACATGCACCTGCAGCCTATTTTATTTAGCAAATCTGATGTTCAACCCTAACGACTCGACATTTCATTACGTGTGTTGCTACCCCATTTTACCCGTTTTATGCTTCTATATATTTAATTATATGTTTTTGGATAATTTGAAGTAATTCGGATAGAGTTCGATTAGAAATGAGACAATAAGTCTCTTTATGAGAAGGTTAGTTTGGAAAAGTCAACCGAATGTTGACTTATGAGTTAGAAGGCTCGGAATGGATTTTCGATGATTCAACTAGTTTCAGGGGATGATTTGTGACTTAGGAGCGCAATCGGAGTTGACTTTGGAGGTCCGATGTAGAATTAGGCTTGAATTTGATAAGGTTAGATTTTGGTGAATTCCGGTTGATAGGTGAGATTTTAATCTGACGGTCAGAATGGAATTTAGAGAGTTTCTTTTGCTTTGATATGTGATTTGTGATGTGTGTGAAAAATACCAGGTCATTCGGGCATCGTTTGGTTGGATTTTTTATCAAATGCATGTTTCGGAAGCTTTTGAAGAACTTAGGCTTGAATCTGAAATGAATTGATGATTTCAGTGTTGTTAGGTGTGTTTCGATGATTGGAACAAGTTTGGATGATGTTTTGGGATATGTTTGTTCCTTTGGTTGAGGTCCCAGGGGACTCGGGTGTGTTTCGGGTTGTGATCAAGCTCTTATTTGATGTTTCAACGTCGTATCTTTGGACATAAAGGGGTACCATATTAAACAAATGAGCTCTGATTAATGTTTTGAATAAAGCATTAGATCTGTATCATAATTACGGACCCGTAGCAAAAAGAATCATCAAATTTAGACATCGTATGAGGATTTTATGGTCATTTTACTAAGGTTGCCCAGATTTTTAGGTTAATAACGAAATTGCCCCTGACGTCGTATTAAAAACCTGCACTATTTGCTAATCTTAAAACCTACATATCTCCTTCATTATAAGGTCAACTTGAGTGATTCAAAAGCCTAAATTCATTAGAATTTCACAAGGAATCCATTGGGAGTAGTAAAACAGGTGAACAGTAAACCTATAATGAGCAGGTTGAGTTTTCTTCCAATTTTGGAACGGGAAGAAGCTTCTGAGGCAATATTTAAGAGAGAATTCATAGGATTTCATCAGGTAAAATTTCATAGACTCAGATTATGTTGTTATGATGTAAAAACATTGATTAAACACTGAAAAACCAAGGATTTAAATGGTAAAAATGGAAGTTAGGGCTTGAAACCTAAGAAAGTGTAAAGGTGGAATTTGAGGGATCAAACAGACTCCGATTTCGATAAAATTTATATGTACGAACTCGTGGAGAGATGAGGAACCCTTTGGTATGATTTTCAAAATATTTCGAGAAGTGGGCCCGGGGCTCGGGTTTTACCAACTTTGTCAATTTTAGTACTTTTGAGTAATTTTGATTGGGTTATGTTTCTTTGACCCATATTTATTTATTCGATGTGGTTTTGACTAGATTCGACGTGCGAGGAGGTCGATACGAAAGGAAAAGGCATTGCGAACAAGTCTACAACCGGTTAGAGGTGAGTAGTTGGTATATATAATGGCCTGAGGGTTTGAAACTCCGGCTTATCACATTGTGATGCTATTTAGGGCGTGACTCGCATCCCATGGCAGGCGCGGGATTGGTTATGACTGGGGATTGTGATTTGGTCTATCCCGAACAAGAATAATATTATATTGGCGCATGAAACGCACCCTGTGTTGAATATATTTGGGCTTTATGCCATGTTTGGGGACTTGTGCCGACCTGTAGTATCCTTAAGGGATAGATATCATTGTGATAGCATGATTTGTATAATCATTGATCTCAGTCCTAGATTGAAATCACTATTATCAAATGCTAAGTCACTTGTTCTTGGAAAATTAAATAAACTAAAGTATTTTTCCTTGTTAATGAATTGGAAACTGGAAGTAAATAAACTGAATTGTTGTGTGACTCATATGCATGTTGTGGACTAAGTATGGATCGGGCTGCACGCCGTAGCGGATGATATGAATATTGCGCTTCGGCATAAGGAGCCGCTCCGGAGTCTGTACACATCCCCAGTGAGTGTCGTCGATGTTAAACGGATCGGGCTACGCGCTGTAGCGGTCATGTGCATTGCATTGCATTCTTGTTTTGTTAATTACCTGTGTTATCTATGGTTTGCTGTTGTTGTTAGTTCGTGGTAGGTATCAGACTGTTAGTTTTAGCTTTGCTCTGTGGTATTTTGTGGATTTCTTATCTTCAGACATTTTATATGCTTATTACTCATTGAGTACTTAGTACTCACCCCTACTCCCTGCACCTTTGTGTGCAGATTCAGTACACCGGAGGTTTAGCTGAGCAGTCTTGTTTCTAGAGTTATCAGAGTTGTTGAGGTAGCTGCTTGACATTTGCATGACCTGGCTACTCTTCTTATTCCAGTCTATTTATCTATATACTTTCAGACTTGAGTATTTCGTTCAAATATTATTATTCAGTTTTGTTTAGAGGCTCTAGACTCGTGACCCCGGGTCTTTGGGAAATTATTCAATTTAACTTCTATCTATTAGTTAAGATCCTAGATTTATTGTTGATAATAATATTCAAGTAATTGAGTTTAGCTTCTTTCTCGGGATGAGAGTGCAAATGGTCGGGCTTGCCCAGCAGTTGTATTGGGCGCCATCACGACCGAGATTGGGGTCGTGACAAGTTGGTATCAGAGCCTAGGTTACCAGGCCTCACGAGTCATAAGCCGGTTTAGTAAGCTCTCGCGGATCGGTACGTAGATGTCCGTATCTATCGTCGGGAGGCTATAGAACTTTTAGGAAACACCTCACTTTCTTGGAATTCTTATCGTGCGTATTTGATTCAGCTTGAGAAATAATCCTTGAAATTCCTTCCACACATTTGTACGCGCACGCGAACGTTTAGTAATATAATTGCCTTAATGGCTTGTGATTCCTCGATCGAGGGGCATGATGTAATATCCGTGAGTTCATGTTGGGCTAGTCTGGAGGACTTGAGGCCGAATCTTCGATTATGGCTTGAGCACAAATGTGCTAATTATGCGAGCAAGTGCTTTGAACTTATGTGTTTGGTAATGACCTTATTAGCCGGGATGGCGGTCGGATATCCACGTGATGAGTAAGTTAGTGCTGTGAGGTATATCTATGTGATCTTGGTAGTGACGAAGAAGTTTGTGGGATAATAGATGAACTGTTAAGCGATTCGTTTCCTATTGCGATCGATTGTGTAGCCCCAAGTTATGGGTGCGTGAAGAATATTACTACATCTCCTAGTTAGAAAGTTAAGTGCAATACGTGAGGCGGTATGAGTTCAAACTCAAAAAGACTAAATTGGCGGTATTTTATATGTGTTATGATTCAAACAAGTGAAACGGATGTGCCTGTATCGATTTTGATAATATAATACAGGTAGTATTGAGATTAATATTGTTGATATACATTGTGATGTTTTGTTAAGTTGTAGCAGTGATGTTAGGATGGTTTTGGTGATTCTCTGGCTGATGGATAGGCCCAATTACAAAGGAAACCCTGCCAAATTTTTTTGAAAAATTTGGGACTTAGTAAAAAAAAATTGGACACCTAGAGAATAGACTTAACTATTATGTGGGTGAATGCAAAAAAAATGGCAGAAGAGTTAAAAATTTCTGATGATCCGTGTCTCCACAAGCGTGTGAAAGAGTGAGTTTAATCTCACCATGGTATTACAACAACAATAGGGTATATGTGTTATGATATATATATATATATATATATATATATATATATATATATATGGCTTCGAGTTAAGTAAGGGAGGTTGCCGTTGATTAGATGGTTGCATGATTATGTGCTACGTTGGTTTTATCTTAAAGTATACTGGCGAACCAGTGCTGATTGCAGAAATTGAGATGAGAATGGCACGAGTTAAGGAAAATTGTTGACAAGATGTCAAGAGATCGGATGAGCAAGAAGGAAGTTTTGATGGTTAAGATAAACTAGCATCGTCTTAAGTGTCACCTGAGAGCAGAGTTATGTCATGGTTAATGATTCTTGATCGCTCTTCAGCGTTAGTGTGACCGGTGGTTTGGAGGTACGCTCAAGATATTATTGTGGTAGGTTGTGGGAGTGTGTTCCACTGGAAGGTTTTTATGAGTGTGACATTTAATCACTTGATTGATTAAAGATGTAAACCAAGTATGAAGTTTGAGATGGTGTCGTTAAATTAAATATTCATGCCTAGAGGGCACTTGGCATATTGGATTGTGAACCGGGGAGGATTACTCCAATTACGATGGATGTTCTTGTGTTTTATGAAGAAAAATGAAGTTATTATGGACCTTTGAAAGGTTATGATACTAGTTCAAGTTGATCAGAATCGGCTTGTAGTCGATGGATAGATTTAATGTGAATAATGGCTCTATATCAGGCCAGATATGTGCATTTTTGTTACCCGGTCCTCGTGGAGGAGTAGTTAGGTCGATGTTTGTTTTTGTCAGATATTTTTGGTAGTGATGCATTGCGCCAGGTGAGTCATGAGAAGGCTCGAGAAAGTGTTTGCATGTTAAGAATCCGCGTAGGAGTGATGTTATATGAGCAATTTTGCTGTTGAAATTCCGATTGTACATTGCACCTCAGTTGTGCTCGAGTTTGTAGTTTATAACGCTAAATATCCCTCAGGGATGATATTATGCACTAAGCATGGGTACGACCGATACTCGATATTATGATGTAATGAGTAAATTTGGCTCGATGTGCATCTCCTTATGTGAGATCTATGTGTGGATCGGGTTGCACGCCACCATGGGTATGCTATCTGGAGCGGGTTGCACGCCGCAATAGTGTGATATTGAGTATAGTTTCTATATGCCATCTTTGTATGCCTTTCTTCCTATTTTTCCAAGGAAAGTCTGTATTATTGCGTAGGATCTGATAATTCCTTCCGGAGATCATTTTCCTTAGTACCTCATTTGAATTGGTACCTTATTGGCACATTGGGGCATTATATGCAACATTTAAATATGTCTGGAGTGGCTTATCACCGAGCAGTTCGTACTGGGTGAGACGAGATCATTGAATTTGAGATCAGTGTAATTTGAGTATATGAAGTAAAGTAAAGAGCTAAGACCATTGTTTGGTTCAGAATAAGGTGACAGTTCTTGCAAAAAATAGAATAAAACTGATGAATTGTTGACCTAATGGTGGCTAAGAATGTATACAGATCTCATCTATCATGTCATTATTGTAATAATTTACACAAGGCATGTGTATGTCCTACAGAGCAAAAGATGTGTAGTGATTCCTTCTAAACGGTTAGATAAGAGAGCTTCAGATGATTAGGGAAGGTGATATTGCTAAGTGGAAGTGGTTTGACGCGAGTATGTGTTTCAGAAAAAGGTAATGTGATTAAAATGATGATATTTCAGTAGTATTGTGGCATGTTCTCATTGGGTCCACTAGTGGTATGCGGGTTTGCTTGGTAGCACAGGTAAATATTGAGTATCTACCGTAGAATGATTAGTTATCAAATGGGTGCATATATTCGTACGGTGCATACTGGGATCAGGTATGATGAAATGTGTGTTATATAGAGATTTGATGTACACGTTAGGTTGATGTGGTGGATCTTTATTCGCTGGTGTGTTATATGTTGGATGTGATGTCGGAATTCAGACTGGTTGTCGTAGTGTTGCGTTATTTTGAACTATTGCATTAGGGGCTATACCAGAAATGCCACGAGTTAAGTGGTAAAGTGTGTTAGAATATGTTTTAGCAGAATGATTTATATTTCAAAGAACCAGCGGACAACTAGGAAGGTGTACTTTCTTAATTGGTCATTTACGATAGATGTCTGTGTAGAGGTTGCTATCATTGGTCCCGTTCTGTTGTTGAGGGACTTTTCGGATGCGTTTCCTGTGGCCGGGCATGTAACCAGGTGAGATTGTGAATTTGGTATTTATTTGGCACCTTTATAGAAGTGGAAGAAACATTTTCAGGTTTCTTGGTACTAAGTTCGTTGGCAGGCCGATATGGCTATGCATTTAGCTTGGGTTAGCTTGGTTGACCCTGAGTTTTACTATTAAGGAATAGGTTGAGTCCATCGTTATTGAGCTTGTTAGCGATCTGAGAAAAGCTATGAGTTGTTTTTTATGTTGTGAGGCATTGTGATTTCTTAGTTATGGGCACATGTGGTGTGGTTCCATTGAGAATTCATAGAGAAATTCGAGCAGGAAGAGTAATTGAGTGTTGCTCGGTGTATGGATAATTGGTTATGGTCTATCGGGTTGTGTGTTGTGTATTGTGTGTTCTCTATTTCACTGTGGGTGTAATGAATTGCGTTGGTTTCAGACATCAAATGTGTGTGGTTGTTGATTTTGAGCATAGAGGCTTGAGGTGCTTCAGGTGTAACAGTGTTGGGATAGGATCGCGCATTATAGAGAGGCTACGTGAGCTATGACCTTTCGGAGTAGATTCAAGCATTATATTTCTATGATGTGATACGGGGTCTTAGCCTTGTATTGTAATGGCATTGATGAGCTTGAGGTATATATCTCTCTCATTCAGGTCATTTGTTATGATTTAAGTGTGTTCATATTGTTTCTTACTAGTGTGTGTATTATGCATGATGTGGTTTAGACTTGTATTGAGGTATCATATAATTAGAGTGGTGTTGGATTCGAGGTGATCGTTTGGTTCATTAATGAATACAAATAGATTCGATCTCAACTTGTTAGGAAGATAATATCGAGATTTGACCCGAAAATCGATTGAGATATCAGTCAAGGGAAGCGATTTCATGAATGGTTGATCTGAGAGGTGATTACGGTTCATAACGTGTTTCATTCATCATTGGCAATATAGAAAAGTGTGGGAATAAGGTTTTAGCTAATAAGAAGTTCTCTACCGGTAATTGGTTGTTGGGGACAACTGATGTGAATAGAAGTTATGATTCCAAGTGTTTGGTTTAGGCGGTCTATCATATGTTTTCACCTGAGGGTGCAAGTATGGGTAATTACAGCTAGTTCGGGCTTACTCTGAGTACGGATGTGAATATCTGATCCTGTGTATGATTTTCGGAAAGGGCGATGTAGTTCTATGGTTTGGTTTATAGATTAAATGGACTGTGAAAGTTCAGCTATATTGGGTTATCGGGTCTATGAGAGATAGGGTGACGAGGAATCCACCCTGAGTATATGGTTGGTAAGATCATTCAACTACCGGTTGACTTCTAGAACAACTCTCGATACGCTCGAGGATGAGCATTTGACTAAGTTGGGGAGGATGTAATGACCCAACCCGTCATTACGTGAGTTACCGCCCCATTTTACCCGTTTTATGCTTCTATATATTTCATTATATGTGTTTGGAGAATTTGATGTAATTCAGATAGAGTTTTAGAAATGAGACAATAAGTCTCTTTATGAGAAGGTTAGTTTGAAAAAGTCAACTGAATGTTGACTTATAAGTTAGATGGCTCGGAATGGATTTCTGATGATTCAACTAGTTTCGGGGGATGATTTGTGACTTAGGAGCGCAATCAGAGTTGAATTTGAAGGTCTAGTGTAGAATTAAGCTTGAATTGGCTAAGGTTGGATTTTGGCGAATTTCGGTTGATAGGTGAGATTTTGATCTGAGGGTCAGAATAGAATTCCAAGAGTTGCTATTGCTTTGATATCTGATTTGTGATGTGTGTGAAAAATTTCAGGTCATTCAGACATCATTTGGTTGGATTTTTTATCTAATGCGTGTTTCGGAAGTTTTTGAAGAACTTAGGCTCGAATCCGATGTGAATTGATGATTTCAGTGTTGTTAGGTGTGTTTTGATGATTGGAACAAGTTTGGCTGATGTTTTGGGATATGTTTATGCCTTTGGTTGAGGTCCTGGGGGCCTCGGGTGTGTTTCGGTTTGTGATCATGCACTTATTTTATGTTCCAACATCGTATCTTTGGACATAAAGGGGTACCATATTGAACGAATGAGCTCCGATTAATGTTTTGAATGAAGCATTAGATCCGTATCATAATTATAGACCCGTAGCAAAAATAATCATCAAATTTGGACATCGTATGACAATTCTATGGCCATTTTACTATGGTTGCCAAATTTTTAGGTTAATAACGAAACTGCCCCTGACGACGTATTAAAAACTCTGCATTATTTGCTAATCTTAAAACCTACATATCTCCTTCATTATAAGGTTAACTTGAGTGATTCAAAAGCCTAAATTCATTAGAATTCCACAAGAATCCATTGGGAGCAGTAAAACGCGTGCACAGGAAACCTATAATGAGCAGGTCAAGTTGTCTTCCAATTTTGGAACGGGAAGAAGCTTCTGAGGCAATATTTAATAGAGAATTCGTGGGACTTCATCAGGTAAGAGTTCATAGACTCAGATTATGTTGTTATGATGTAAAAACATAGATTAAACACTGAAAAACCAAGGATTTAAAGGGTAAAAATGGAGGTTAGGGCTTGAAACCTAAGAAAGTGTAAATTTGGAATTTGAGGGGTCAAACCGACTCCGATTTTGATAAACTTTATATGTTCGAACTCGTGGAGAGACAAGGAACCCGTTGATATGACTTTCAGAATTTTTTGAGAAGTGGGCCCGGGGCTCGGGTTTTTCCAACTTCGTCAATTTTAGTACTTTTGAGTAATTTTGATTGGGTTATGTTTCTTTGACCCATATTTATGTTTTCGTTGTGGTTTTGACTAGATTCGACGTGTGAGGAGGCCGATACGAAAGGAAAAGGCATTGCGGACAAGTCTACGACCGGTTAGAGGTGAGTTGTTGGTATATATGATGGCTTGAGGGTTTGAAACCCCGACTTATCATATTGTGACGCTATTTAGGGTGTGACTCGCATCCCATGGCAGGTGCGGGATTGGTTATGACTGGGGATTGTGATTTGGTCCATCCCGAACAAGAATAATACTATATTGGCGCATGAAACGCACCCTGTGTTGAATATATTTGGGCTTTATGCCATGTTTGGGGACTTGTGCCAACCTGTAGTATCCTTAAGGGATAGATATCATTGTGATAGCATGATTTGTAAAATTATTGATCTCAGTCCTGGGTTGAAATCACTATTATGAAATGCTAAGTCACCTATTCTTGGAAAATTAAATAAACTAATGTATTTTTCCTTGTTAATGAATTGGAAACTGGAAATAAATAAATTGTACTGTTGTGTGACTCATATGCATGTTGTGGACTGAGTATGCATCGGGCTGCACGACACAGCGGATGATATGAATATTGCGCTTGGGCTGAAGGAGCTCCTCTGGAGTCTGTACACACCCCCAGTGAGCGTCGTCGATGTTAAACAGATCGGGCTATGTGTCGTAGCGGTCATGTTGCATTGCATTGCATTCTTGTTTTGTTAATTACCTGTGTTATCTATGGTTTGCTGTTGTTGTTATTCGTGGTAGGTATCAGGCTGTTAGTTTTAGGTTTGCTCTATGGTATTCTGTGGTATTCTGTGGATTTCCTGCTTTCAACTATTTTATAGTCTTTTTACTCACTGAGTACTTAGTACTCACCCCTACTCCCTACACCTTTCTGTGTAGATTCAGGTACACCGGAGGTTTAGTTGACCAATCTTATTTCCAGAGTTATCAGAGTTGTTGAGGTAGCTGCTTGACATTCGCAGGACCTGGCTACTCTTCTTATTCTAGTTTATTTATATATATACTTTCAGACTTGAGTATTTCATTCAGATATTGTTATCTAGTTTTGTTTAGAGGCTCTAGACTCGTGACCTCAGGTCTTTGGGAAATTATTCAGTTTAACTTCTATCTATTAGTTAATATCCTAGATTTATTGTTGATAATAATATTCAAGTAATTGAGTTAAGCTTCATGCTCGGGATGAGAGTGGAAATGGTCGGGCATGCCTAGCAGTTGTGTTGGGCGCCATCACGACCGAGAGTGGGGTCCTGACATCAAATCTTGCTGCGCCTTTTCGCTGTGAAACTGGGCTTCAATGCTCTACTTATCTGATCTGATTCACAATCCTTATTCGACTTGTAGTGCCCGAAGGGTTTTCACCATCAAGCCTCTCATATTTTGGTTTCACTCGTCTCACTGTCGCCTTATGGTGCCCGTGGAGGTATCACCAATAAGACTTTCTCATTTTTTATTTCTCTCATCTTTCATTGCCTTGGGGAATCCGTGATGGATTTCATCAGCAAGACTCTCTTGTTCTTCATTTCTTTCATTTGGACCGAAGTGTTGCCCCTGATATGATTCACCTATTCTTGCTTGACTCGGCATTTCTTGAAGACTGATCGGAAGGTCTTCCTTTGGACCATAATGTGGGCTTTTGGATAAGGTTTGGAAGAAAGGGCATCAAAGGCTCAAAACAACTTGACATGGGTTCAATATTACAACTTTCGGAATCAGATTTCTCCCAACAACCACAACTTCTGCCCCAGTTTCCTTTTTGGGGACTTTTGGGACTTTTATTTCGGCGTGACTGAACCTCAGAGAGGCAGTCTACGTAACCTTTTGGAATCAAGTCAAATGTAGTTCATGCCATAAAATTACTTCATTGTTACGATCTTTCCTTTCTACCATTTTTCGTGTTCTTTCTTTTCATTTCTTTTCTTTTCATTCTCTTTTCTTTTTCTTTTCTCTTTTTCTTTCTTTTATTTTTCTTTTCTATTTGTTTTTCTTTCCTTTCTTTTCTTTTCTGTTTCTTTCCTTTTTCCTATTTTTTTGGTTCTATTTTACTGTTTTTCCCTTGTTACTCCACTTACTCTCCCCGCTCGGGCTTACGAGTTTTATCATTGATTTGGAAAGAGGGGTATATAAGAAATTAACCAAGGCTCAAAAGGGTAACAAAGGATAAATTGTTTGGATAGCAGAAAAAAATGCCTTAGTCGTCCCAATCTCCAAAACATGCAAAGTACCTTCAAACAAACAAGAGGCAAACATACGTAATATCTTTGATTGCACCAGAATTAATAGCCATGTCTACACATTTGCCTTTAACATTTGTTAATTAGCCAGTGCCATTGGACAACAATATCGGTACGAACGGCCCTTGTAGACTTGGGGCAAACTTGCCTTTGGCTTCAACCTGATGCGGCATGATGCACTCCAGTAGGGTTTTTTTGTGTTTTGTCTACCCTAGTTTTGCATGGTTCGGGCTTAAAAGTGTTCGAATCTGTTCTTATTTCCCTCAAGTGCCCTTATCCTTTTCGAACAGGCTAAGAATTATGTGTTCATGTCATGTCACTAGAACCAGCATAAAAAGAACTATAAAAGGAGAAGAGAACTGAACAAAATGACTAGAAATGGCGGGAAATAGAGAATTGCACTAGACTGAAGGTGAAAGAATTTAAACAACAAAACAAGCACAATAAAATGGGGTACAACCCTTAGAACAAACCTAGACATCACTAAACAAGCTATTACCACTAAACAAACTAGGCAAAATGAGAAGATAGAAGGATTTGAGTCACAAAACAATATCGGGATTACAACCCTGAAATAACTCGAACAATAGAAATGTCACCAGAATAAACCACCAAGACTCCACTCTGGTTGACCAAGAAATGGAGCGTCTTCCCAATAACCAAGCACGGCATCTCAGCCACTGTATTGCACATCAAGATTGCTGGAACTTCCGACAATTTCAATATCATTGACTTCATTAAACAAGTTTCCTAGAGGATTCTCATACTCCCTGTCACCATGGATCTTCCCCACACAATGTGAAGGTAAAGGATTCTGTGCAATATGCTGGGTGGCACAGTCCTGGACCACAATTATCCCTTCCTGAATAATCTCTCTATCTCTCATTTCAAATCCCGGCAGCTTTCGACATCGTGCCCTTGGGCATTGGAATGGTATTCACACCATTTAGAAGGGTCAAAGCGTTTTGCACTCTTGTCCACATAATTTGAAGGGATAGGTGCAATTAGGTTATCATTCTTTAATCTCTAAAACAAACCTACATAGGTTCCTCCTATTGGTGTACAATTATTTTTTAGCCTTGTTTCTCTTCTACACCCTTGTCTTGAATGTAGGTTATAGGGTACCTGGAAATTTTGTGGAGGCTGGTAGGGACTCTGTGATGCTTGTGATCACCCTTTAGGGTGACTTAGTGGTTGGACAGATGGTCGGACATTGTTCAGAGGATAATGCTGAGGTGGATTATGTGGAGTTTGGAGATGTTCATCGGTTCGATGTCAGGGCTGGTAGTGTTGACCAGGAAAACTCATCGGATCATATTTTTTGGTTCCCCGTCGCCCACCCAAGCTTAACTGGAGTGTTTTGAATGGCTTTCGAACAATTCACGATTTTGCCTAACTTGATACCTTCTTCTACTAGCTCCCCAATTTTTAACACATCATTGAAAGGCTTTCCTAAGGCCGGGATCAAATGACTGAAGTTGGTGGGTCCCTGGTCCCGTAGAAAAAGCTCAACCATTTCTTCTTCGCCAATTGGGGAACTGACTCGAGTAGCTTGCTCCCTCCATCTGATCCTAAACTCCCTAAATTTTTACCCCACCTTCTTTTCCATCTTAGATAGCGAGGAGCGGTCCGAGGTAACACTTTTGCATTGAAAGTATCGAACAAAGTCTTGAGTTGTGTCACCCAATGTAAGCCACTTATCGATATTTTGATGACCATGCCAGCCCAAAGCTTCCCCAATTAGGGTTTCACTAAAATATGCCATCATCAAATCATCTTTCTCTCCAACAATTCCCATTTCATTGCAATAAACCTTTAGGTGGGCTACCGGATCCCCAGACCTATCAAACAAGCTGAATTTTGGTACTTTAAACCCTATGGGTAAGCGAATGTTAGAAGACATGGACGATTCTTTGTAATCTAAGATACCCAGATCTTTTATTCCTTGCTTGTCCCTTAAGGACGGTTCTATGATTTTCAGCTTCCTAGGTACCCCATCTGACCCTTCTCTTCCTATGAATTCTCCATCTTCGACATGAGGCTCATCCCGTGGGCCTTGATTGTGCAATTTGGTAACCCTGTGAGCAACCTCGGAGGGGTAATATTGGATGTTATGAGCTTTGGGCGGGTGTTCATTGTTGAGAACAGTTGATGTGACCGGAGGGCGCTTTTGGGAAGAGATAATTGGATGACGAGTAATGGAGCTACTACGGTGGCTGGGAAAGCTGTGATAAGCGGGTAAATATGGAGAGGGTGGAGGATTCCATGGTGTTGTGCCTGGAGTTTGGGTAAGGACAGCGTCTAGGAGGCTGGGTGGTAGTGGGGGTGGTGCTTTCCCAATCATCCATGCCTGATACATGTCTGCCATGTGTTTTCTTAACATCCGCACTTCTTCAACCAACCCATCATCTTGTTCAACCAACTACATCAACCACCTCAGTACAATTGTTGTTTGCCATTGCATTTTGTCCTTGTGTTGTAAAGAAGAGTTACCACTTTAAAACAACAAACCTACCGTCTTTCTGGAATGATATGAAAAAACAAAACCATCACGTTAGCGTTAGGGCATTTAACATATTGGTACCCACACATTTGAGGAATGAATGCACCTAGGCAGTTAACAGTTCCTATTATGCTTTTGATGGGTCGCATGCATCATCACAGCCTTTTCCTTATTTCCAATTGTAAACTGTCTCTTTTCTTTTTTTAGTTTCTCCTTTTAATTCTTGTATTTGTCTTCTCTTTTTCCTATTCTCTCCCTTTCTTATTTTTCCACTCTTTTCTTTTCTTTTTGCCTTTTTATTGTGTTTTTTCTATCTTCTTTCCCCCCTTTTTTTCTTTTGGTTATGGTTGAATCCTATGGAGATTGCCTACGTATCATGACCCCGCATGAATCAGACCAAGCGTAGTTCTTGCAAATTAAATGAAAAACTAAAGAGACAATTTTTTGGATTTTTCTAAATTTTCATTAATAAACGCCAATTACAAGAGATACTAGACTATTTGTTTTCTTGAAAGGAAAACTACAAAAGCAGACTCAGAATAAGAAAATATGGATGCGATGGTTAAAACTAAATCAATAGTACATCAAAGCTTCACATCTTGGGGCCACGGGGCATCACTCGGCATCGCCGCAGGCCTGCACAAGACTGAGAAGGTTCCAATATCAATTGTGACTATTTAAAGAAAATTGGTCATGTAATGACTTATTTTGACTAAGAAAAATTAAAAAGTGGCTATCCTTCAAAAATATTTATTTTAAGAAAGCAAAGACTCAGTTTTGCAAATACGGCCTTTCAGCACTTCCGAAAGGGAGATTTTAAGGCTGTTCCCGCAAACCATTTTAAAATGACACAGGGTGGCTGTTCTTGCAAAAACAGCCTTGTAGCGCCCTATTGAAGGGCATTCGACTTATTTTCAATAAGAATGGCATCACCCGACTTATTTTGACAACCATTTAAAATTTTGATATTATTTGGCAATTTTTGAAAAGGGATGGTTGGACCCGATAAGAGTTGCCTACGTATCTCACATCCAGTGAGAGTCAAATCTGCGTAGTTCGAGCAAATAAACTAACTATTTTCAAAAAAAAGACTTTTTTAAAAAAATACACTATTTCGGAAAATATGACTCAATTTATAAATTCTTTTCAACAAGCTATTTGAAAATAAAACTCTTTTGTTTTCATTTTCTTTTTTATTGACAAATAAAATAAACAATTTTTTTAAGAACAGATTTTCCTTTTTCCCTTTTCTTCTTTTTTCATTTCCCTAAAAAATTCGACAGAGTTTCGACTCTATTTAGACATTGGTCTTTTTTCTAAAACGGGTAATTAACTCTCTACACTGCTATTTCTCTTTTTTTTTTCAATTTTCCCAAATACTCCAAAGCCGATCAGCATGCAAGTGCGAGACAAATAAATGCACATGCAACATGTAAGATGCATCAGGATGGTCTTTTTTATTTTAGGTTACCTGTCCTAAACGGACCCAACTAAGTCATATGCACGTGATGCAAATAAGCATTCCTACTAGGGATCCAGCACGAAGTCAAGGTATTCTTGGTTCAAATCCTGGGTGTGTGTTCTAGACAGTGTACCCGAGCGGACAACTCGAGTCTGGGAGGGGGCTACGTACCGAGGACCCGCGAGATCGTCCATCTTAGTAACTTGTCTGGCCTCTTTCTTATTTCAAGGTACGACACTAACAGAATAGAGAGTCTCAACCAGTAAGCACATCTCCGGAGGTAAGAAGAGAAGGGTTTCAGCACAGTTTATATATACAACTCAAATAATATCAAAGCGGTAAAGAATTTAGCACATTTAGCAGGAAAACATGTAGGAAAATCAGATAAATCCAAACATAACAATTATTCTAAGCTCAAATTCTTAAACCCTGAATTGAAGTTCTGGGTTTGTCGTCCTTAGTAGATTCGCCACAGTTGTCACACCTCCTTTTTCGCTACACCAGCAAAGGCGTAAATGAGTTTTTCCACTTAAAGGACAATCGAAACGGGATTTATAATTAAGATTCAGTTTCGCCACTTGGGAAATTAATGGTGTCCCAAGTCACCGGTTGAATCCCAAATCGAGGACCCAAAATTATATTTGCAAATTAATCCCCCATTCCAAATATAATTTTTAATAAAAGATTTTTGGATCTATAACAGTTTTGGGCCTTGAATCGTTGGTCCAATAAACAAACAATGGTCAGGCCTTATCAGGGGGGAAAGAGCGTTCAAGGTTGGGCCTTATATCACATTTAGGCTCAGCTTAATCAGATAGAAATTTCTACGTTTGGGCTCTAAAATGAGCCCAACTTTGGGCTGACCTCGCGATTGGGCCAACCACTAAAGGATTCCGACCCATATTCATTCAACACCGGACCGACCAATAAAAGCTTGGGCCCAGGTCCAAATTCAAGGGAATCGGAATTGGACCTGGGCCTCTCAGTCAAGAAATTGAGGCTCGACGGACTAGCAATAGGCTGTAGAGCCTGGATTTTAAACCAAACAGAATTCTGATTCAGTTAAACCAAGGCTATTGAAATTATTTCACACTATCTAATGTATCCAAATTAAAACAACTGGTCACGGAATATACATACTGATTTTAAAGCATATTAGTATCAAAAATTGAACTGCATTACACTAAACTACTAATTTAATGCTTGTATTACTGTTAATTTCAAAGTTGAAATAACATTAACTACTAAACTAATTACACTATGCTATTGTTCTGAAACGAATTAACAAATCCTGAGTTTAAAAGTCCAAATTTAGTACAAATGTACCTATTATCCATATGACACAAAATAACTAATTAACATCAATCACATTTATTTAACTAATCATCAATTGAATTGTGACAATAGACATCTTTCAAGTGAGCATAGATCTGGCAATATTTTCATTTCAACTTCACTTTACTGCTACATCTATGTAAGTTCATAAATATGTACCTGGAAATATAAATACAATGCAATTGAGGAGAAATCAGCACAGTAAGTGTAGCAGCAGCAATCAGTGAGAACCAAATCAACAGAAAACTCAAGCTTGACCTAGAAAATACACTCAAACAAAACCTGACAGAGTTGTACACCAAGGAGCAACAACAAACACCTAAAAATGGAATGACTAAACCCAAAAACCACTCGAAATGAACTAGATACCTCTGAAATTTCATCAACTAAAGAGAGAACTATGAGATGTGAATGGATAACTAGAACATCAAAATTAACCTACAATTTCCAATGAAACCGTGATTTTGTTTTTTGGATTTTTGAAGTTTTTTGTCGTTTTTTGTTTTGGATGTGTTAGATCTAAGATTTGGATTTTTGAAATTCAAACTTGGAATTCAGATTTGCAGAGAATGGATTTGGGGAGAATTTTTTGGAGGCCAAAACTTGTGATTCAAGGCATTGGTGATGCCCTTTTATAGGCACCAATAGGGTGCAACTTCATATTTCTGTTTTTTACCTTGTAGTCCCTAAAATTGTGACTTGTTCTTCAAGTAAATGCACCTATTTTTGATTTTAGAACTAAATTCCTATTTTATAAGGTTCTAGGTGATTCTAGTATAACCTATAGCACTTCTGCCCAACCCTAAGTACCTAAATTGTCCCTACACTTATTTTAAAATTATTATAGTACCCCCAGCCCCCTTTTAACCTATCTAAAACACTATCAGCTATAACCAATAGCTTAATTAACTAAGATTAATCGGCTTAGATCTAATTAACATGGATCCTACCACTAAATTGAAACCAAGGTAAAGCTTAACATCACAATCAAACACAATGTCATTTCTCAATCGTTGACTCAACAAAGAACCAGGTTCAAACTAAATCAAAATTAACCAGAATAAAAACAAAAATAAAAACCTCAAATTAACACTCTAACCCTAAGTCAGTTATTATAAAAAACAATCGATTAAAAACGGATTAACATGAACAAAGTTATTAAAACAGAGAAGATAAACAAACTAAACGAGATAAAGAAAGAAAATATCAACGATAGAAATATTACTTACTGATTTTTAATCTTCAACTTAACTAATCTCGAATTTGATTTCAAATTAGTGTTATAGGTTTATTTTGTCCAAAATAAACATATAACACTAATTAGAAACCTACAGAGATGCTTGAAATTCTTAGAATGGGTTGAAAACTTCGAACCCTTGATTCGAAGTTCGAGGAATTCTGCATGGATTTGGGGGATTCTAACTTGGGATTTGGAGATAGGGAGACCAGGAGAGTTCATGGTGTAACACTAGGGTCATTTTGGTGGTAGTGCCACCGTGCACGGTGGTGGCAGCACCTAGGGTTTGGAAGATTTGGGACATCCCGGAGGTGTTTAAGGAAAACTGGCACCAGATTTATCATGAAGAGGATGAGAGGAACATATGGTGAATTTTTGGGCATTATTAGAGGTTGCCCGCCAGCGGCAGCGATTTCCGACAGGCGGCGTTA
This sequence comes from Nicotiana noctiflora, assembly GCA_032618575.1. Taxonomy (NCBI): domain Eukaryota; kingdom Viridiplantae; phylum Streptophyta; class Magnoliopsida; order Solanales; family Solanaceae; genus Nicotiana; species Nicotiana noctiflora. Next base: position 174,607 of record JASVEL010002855.1, read on the forward strand.
GGGTGGAGGGCGACGGAGATATGGTGGGGACGTTGGCGTTACATGGGGTACAAGGAAGGGGGCCCGGTCTAGGGTTAAATGAAGGGATTCAGGCAATTTTATGTTAATTGGAGATTGCCAGGCACCGTTGGATTAAGGCAGATGAATGGCTGGATTGATTTTGACCAAAACGACATCGTTTGGCTACTTACTGAATCAGACAGGGTGGGGTGACTAAATGGGCTTGTCTGGTTTGGACATGGTTTTAGGGGTTGTGGGCTCGAATATTTTTGGCCCAAGAAATAGTGGCCTGGTCCTTTTCATTTTTGTTTAATTTCTTCCTTTTCCTTTTTTTCATCATTTACATTTTTCTGATTTTTAAAAATAAAACCAAATTGACTTCTAAAAATATTATTCAATTCCCAAATGCCCTAATTTCTAATTAAGCACAAATTAAGACAAATTAAAACTAAAAATACAAAAAGACCATTTTTGTTATTTTCTTTATTTTTTCCTTAACTATCCATTAATCCTAAAATATGAAACTAAATCCTAAATGCAAATGTCAAGTATATATTTTTATATTTATTTGTCTGAATAAAAAATGCACAAATAAAATGTAAACAATCAAAAAATAACACAAAAATTTGCAAAGTTGCAAAATAATGAAAAAAATTATTTTTTTTTAATTTTTGGGAGTAATTCATATAGGGAAAAAATCACGTGCTCACAAGCTCGAGGAGACTGCTTTATACCATAGAGGGACCAGCGCAACTGACATACAATGCCACTAGACTCCCCCTGAGCAACAAAACTAGGTGGTTGCTCCATATAAACCCCATCCTCAAGGTCACCGTGAAGAAAAGCATTCTTAATTTCCAAATGATAGAGAGGCCCATGGCGAACAGTAGCCATGAATAGAAAAAGGCGGATTGATGCAATTTTATCCACGGGAGAGAAAGTATCACTATAATCGAGTCCAAATATCTGAGTATATCCTCTGGCAACAAGACGAGCCTTAAGTCGATCAACCTGGCCATCTGGACCAACTTTGACAGCATACACCCAACGATAACCAACAATCGATTTACCTGAAGGAAGAGGAACAAGCTCCCAAGTACCACTCATATGTAAAGCAAACATCTCATCAATCATAGCATGTCACCATTCGGGATGAGACAGTGTTTCACTAGCAGACTTAGGAAAGGAAACAGAGGACAAAGATGACATAAATGCACAATGGGATGATAAGAGACGATGGTAATTTAAACCGATATAATGAGGATTTAGGATTAACTATTGACCGGATACCTTTTCGTAGTGCAATTGATTGATTAAGAGGAGACAAGTCTGCAGTATTCGCAGGGTCAGGTGCAGGACGTGAATAAGTTGTGCCTGATGATAGGGGAGGATGACGATGATAAGTCAGGAATCGTGGAGCTGTAGAAGGTTGAACTTGACTAGGTGGTGGCACTAGAACTATAGTTGGTGGAACTAGACTAGGTGGTGGCACTAGACTCGGTGGTATGGAACTGTAGGCGGTGGAGCTATGGAGGAAGATGAATGGGAGATAGGGTCTGAATCTCCAAAAGAAGGAACATCTAACACCTCAGAAATATCTAAGTGATTACCTGGACCTATGAAATATAATTGGCTTTCAAAGAATGTAGCTTCAATAGACATGAGAAATCGCTGAAGGTCGGGAGAATAACATCGATATCCCTTTTGCGTTCTCGAGTAACCCAGAAATATGCACTTATGAGCATGAGAACTAACTTAGCTTTTCCTAGAGTAAGGTCATGAACAAAGCACGTACTCCCAAGACACAGGGTGGAATAGAGAACAAAGGTAAGTGGGGAAATAGGATAGAGAATGGAACTTGATTTTGGATAACTGAATGTGGCATACGATTAATAAGATAACAAGATGTAAGAACCGCATCCCCCCCCCAAAAACGCACCGGAACATGCGATTGTATGAGTAGGGGACGAGTAGTTCTAATAAGAAGTCTATTCTTTCTTTCAGATACCACATTTTGTTAGGATGCATACGGATAAGATATTTAATGAGCAATCCCATGGGAGTTCATAAATTGCTGAAATAGGGAAGACAATTACTCTAGGGCATTATCATTACAAAATGTGCAGATAGAAACCCCAAATTGATTTTGAATCTCAGCATGGAAGGTATGGAAAATAGGAAACAACTCAGATCGATTTTTCATCAAAAATATCCAAGTGCACCTGGAATAATCATCAATGGAACTGAAAAAGAAGCGAAATCCTAAGGTAGAGCTAACCCGACTAGGACCCCAAACATCTGAATACACTAAAGTGAAAGGTGACTCTGCTCGATTGTCAAGATGCCGCGGGAAATAGGAGCGGGTATGCTTACCGAGCTGACACGATTCACACTCTAGAGTAGACAAGTGAGATAAGTCAGGTACCATCTTTTGAAGTTTTGACAAACTGGGATGTCCTAATTGTTTATGTAATAAATCTGGTGAATCAGTAATGGGAGAAGTTATTGGAGAAAAACAAGATGTGAGTCCATGTGATTTTGCAAGGATAAGGTAATAAAGTCCATATAATTCATGTTTGGTACCAATGATCTGCCCTATACTGCGTTCCTATATAAAAACAAGGTCATCAAGAAATAAATAGCAGATTTAAGTGATTTTTCTAAGCGACTAATGACTATAATATTAAAAGGACTACGAGGAACATAAAGAACGGATTCTAAAGGTAAAGAAGTAAGTGGACTTGCTTGGCCTATTGAAGTTGCCATGGCTTGAGATCCATTGGCCATTGTGACTGTTGGAAGAGACTGAGAATATGAAATACTAGTGAAAAGAGATTTGTTACCAGAAATATGATCAGATGCACCTAAATCAATGACCCAAGACTCGAAAGGTAAAGATTTGGGAGACACCAGTCATGCTACTATTTGTTGGAACAACGGAGGCTAATCATGAAGATGTCTATTTACGTGCTATGTACTGAAGGAACTCGATATAATCCGGTAAAGAAACCATCTGGATTGGATTTAATGCATTCGACCTTACAAATTGTGAGTCTAAGGCTTCTAAGAATGACATTATAACGTTCACACTAGAAAAGGTCAGAAAATTGTTTGGAAAGCACTGTTTACACGGTTACTGTTCACTGGAAACACCGTAGCACACTAAAAAATAGAAGTCATTGGAATCTAATGTAAACTTTATGGGTAGGGTCGGAAAAACATGACAAAAACTGTCACGACCCAAACCCGGTCGTGATGGCGCCCAACCCTAAAGCTAGGCAAGTCAGACCAACTACTGTTTCCATATTTAAAGACAAGTCCCAAAAGGACAAATTGAAGAAGAATATACGAGTTAATAATAATACTCTAACGATAATAGTAGAATCAAATAATGAGAAGTGTGAACACAAAAAATAACACTCCCAAAGTATCTGCGGTCACGAGTCTAGAGCCTCTAAGCATAAACTAAATAGTAATAGGAATACTGAACAAAATAATCAAGTTTGGAAGTATATAAATAGTAAACTGAAATAAAGAGAGAAACTAGGTCATGCGAACGCCAGCAGCTACCTCAGCAACTCGAGTACTCTGAAATAAACTGGACTGCTCGCCTAACCCTCCTGCGTACCTGAATCTGCACATAAAGGTGCAGGGAGTAGGGGTGAGTACCAAGTACTCAGTGAGTAAAAAAGCATATAAAATGTCTGAAGATAATAAATCCATGAAATGCCACAAAGTAAAGCTACATCTAACAGTCTGATACCATACTACGAACTAGGAATAACAGCAAATCATGGATAGCATAAGTAAATAACAATAAATGAATGCAATGCAATTCACATGACTGCTACGGCGCGTAGCCCGATCTATTTAACGTCGACGGCGCTCACTAGGGGTGTGTACAGACTCCGGAGGGACTCCTTCAGCCCAAGCACAATATATTCATATCATTGGTTGCGGCGTGCAACCCGATCCATACTCAGTCCACAATATGCATATGAGTCACATGACAGTTTCAATTTATTTCTTTCCAATTTCCAATTCATTAATAGGGAAATACTTTAGTTATTTAATTTTTCAGTAAAAAATGACTTAGCAGTTCACAATAGTGATTAAACTCAGGAGTGATATCAATGATTTTACAAATCATGCTATCACAATGATATTCATCCTTTAAGGATACTACAGGTCGGCACAAGGCCCCAAACATGGTAATAAGCCTAGATATATTCAACACAGGGTGCATTTCAACCACCAATATAGCATTATTCTTGTTTGGGGTGGACCAAGTCACAATCTCCGGTCATAAACAATCCCGCACCTGCCATGGGATGCGAGTCATGCCCTAAATAGCGTCACATTGTGATAAGCCGGGGTTTCAAACCCTTGGGTCATCATATATACCAACCACTCACCTCTAACCGGCCGTAGAATGGTCCGCAATGCCTTTTCCTTTCATATCGACCTCCTTGCATATCGAATCTAGTCAAAACCACAGCGAATACATAAATATGGGTCAAAGAAACATAACCCAATAAAAAATACTTGAAAAGTACTAAAATTCACGAAGTTGGTAAAATCCGAGCCCCGGGCCCACTTCTTGAAAAATTCTGAAAATTACACCAATGGATTCCTCGTCTCGCCACGAGTCCATACATATAAAGAGCACCAAAATCGGAGTTCGTTTGACGCCTCAAATTCCAACTTTACACCTTCTTAGGTTTAAAGCCCTTAAATCCTTGGTTTTTCAGTGTTTAATCTATGGTTTTACATCATAACAACATAATACGAGTCTAAGAACTCTTACCTGATGAAATCCCACGAATTCTCTCTTGGAAATTGCCTCAGAAGCTTCTTCTCATTCCAATATTGGAAGAAAACTCGACCTTCTCATTATAGGTATGTTGTTCACGCGTTTTACTGCTCCCAATGGATTCCTTGTGAAGTTCTAATGAATTTAGGCTTTTGAATCACTCAATTTGACCATATAATGAAGGAGATATGTAGGTTATAAGATTTGCAAATAGTGCAGGTTTTTAATACGCCGTCAGGGGCAATTTCGTCATTAACCTGAAAATCTGGGCAACTTTAGTAAAATGGTCATAAAATCCTCATACGATGTCCAAATTAGATTATTCTTTTTGCTACGGGTCCGTAATTACTATACGGATCTAATGCTTCATTAAAAACAGTAATCAGAGCTTATTCGTTTAATATGGTGCCCCTTTATGTCCAAAGATACGACGTTGAAACATCAAATAAGAACGTGATCACAACCCGAAACATACACGAGACCCCCGGAACTTCAACCAAAGGCACCAACATATCCGAAAATATCATCCAAACTTGTTCCCATAAACAAAACACACCTAACAACACTTAAATCATCAATTCACATTGGATTCAAGCCTAAGTTCTTCAAAAAACTTCCGAAACACGCATTCGATCAAAAACCCACCCAAACGACGTTCGAATGACCTGAAATTTTGTACACACATCACAAATCAAATATCTAAGATACAGCAACTCTCGGAATTCCATTCCAACCCTCGGATTAAAATCTCACCTATCAATCGGAATTCGCCAAAATCCAACCTTAGCCAATTCAAGCCTAATTCTACACCGGACCTCCAAATTCAACTCCGATTGTGATCTTAAGTCACAAATCATCCCCCGAAACTAGTCGAATCATCGAAAATCCATTCCGAGCCTTCTAATTCATAAGTCAACATTCGGTTAACTTTTCCAAACTAACCTTCTCATAAAGAGACTTATTGTCTCGTTTCTACCCGAACTCTATCCAAATTACTTCAAATTCTCCAAACACATATAATGAAACCTATAGAAGCATAAAACGGGGAAAACGGACCGGTAACTCCCGTAATGACGGGTCGGGTCATTACATCCTCCCCAACTTAAACAAACGCTCGTCCTCGAGCGTATCGAGAGTTGTTCCAGTAGCTGAATAATCTTACCAACCATATACCCGGGGAGATCCCTCGTCACCCTATCTCGCATAGACCCGATAACACAATACAACTAAAATTTCATAGTCCATTTAATACGTAAACCAAACCATAAAACTACGTCGAACTTTCCAAAAATCATACACAAGATCATAAATTCACATTTGAACTCGGAGTAAGCCCGAACCAGCTGTAATAACCCATACTTGCACCCTCAGGTGAAAACATATGATATACCACCTAAACGAAACACTTGGAATCATAACTTCTATTCACAGCAGTTTTCCTCAGCAACCAATTACCGACAGAGAACCTCTTATTAGCTATAGCCTTATTCCCAAACTTCCCTATACTGCCAACGATGAATGAAACACGCTATAAACTGTAATCATCTCTTAGATCAACCATTCATGAAACCACTTCCCTTAATTGATATCACAATAGATTTCTAGGTCAAACCTCGATATTATCTTCCTAACAAGCTGAGATAAAATCTGTCTGTATTCATTAATGAACGCAACGATCACCTCGAATCTAATACCACTCTGATGATATGATACCTCAATACAAGTCTAAACCAAATCTTGCATAATACACGCACCTGTAAGAAACAATCTGAACACACTCAAATCATAACAAATGACTCAATCGAAAGAGTTGTACCTCAAGCTCATCAACGCCATAACAATACAAGGCTGAGACCCCGTCTCACATCATAGAAATAGAATGAATGAATCTACTCCGAAAGGTCATAAGTCCCATAGCCTCGCTACAATGCGCGATCCTATCCCAACACTGTTACAGCTGAAGCACCTCAAGCCGCTATGCTCAAAATCAAAAACTACGCACATTTGATCTTTGAAACCAACGCAATTAATTACACCCACGATGAAACAGAGAACACTCGATACATAACACGATGGACCATAACCAATGCTCCATACAGTGAGCAACACTCAATTGCTATTCCCGCTCGACTTCCTCTATGAATTCTCAATAGAACCGCACCACATGTTCCCATAACTAACAAATCACAATGTCCCACAACAACGAAAAACAACTCATAGTTTACCTCAAATTGCTAACAAGCTCAATAATGATAGACCCAACCTATTCCTCAACAATACAACTCAGGGTCCGATTCATATTTTCAATCAAACAGGTATTCACAAGAGATATATTAAGCATAAAGCACAAAGTGAACATAAGTCAAACAACCGAGATATAGGTGTCATACCACATGCTATTCATTTTTACCAATGCATCATCATATATTTAACTCAAGGAAAGGTGAAACACATGCTAAAACCTAAGTATGCAACCATCAAACAAGTTAAAAGATGTGAATCACATCATTTCTTCTCCTTTATTCTCTACATACTACTCTAAATAAAAATAAAATAAAAACTACTACCCAGTTCAAGTTACATCCCAGAGAAAAGAACCGAGGCATGAAGAAAAAATACGAGGATTATTTCTACCTAGGAAAAATAAAAAGACATGTTTTGCATTTTTTTTTCTATTTTTTTTTTTGGTTTTTTTCTTGTTTAGACTTTAATCCCTCAAGAAAATGGTCTAGGAAATCCATCATTTGGAAATGTCCAAATTGTTTTCCTAAAAAATCATCAATTAACTAACATAACCAAAATAGCATAGAAAGTCACCCAGACAATCTCCATTACCACACTTAAAATTGTACCTTATCTCCAATGAAAAACAAAAATAATAAGAGGGTAAACGAAACTCGCTAGTAGGCCAAAGGCCGAAGCACTAGCAACTCATGGGGTACTCAAACTTCTCCATGGGTATTTTACTTTATGCAGTCACCTAATCTCATCCAAGTCACACATCTATTCAAGATTATGAAATGGTCGAGGCAATAGTAATGCCCAACTAAGAGTCAGGGTTGAATTCCACAAGGAGTTATATGAATGGGTTAAAATAGTATATATTTGGACTAAGCACGTGAAGTATCTAGATTGCACTTCCACAAATATGGTTTGTCTTTACTTCTAAAATTATGCTAAAGATTGCAATTCTAAAAATATGAAACTAGGAAAAGTTAATTTTGGTTTTTTTCAAATATTGTAAAAGGCCTAGCGCTATGACCTTCACCTAGGTGTTTGTCTAATGGGTTGTAAACCTTAAAGCTTCTTTTGTTAGCCGGGGTGTATTATAGCTATCAAGACTCAATACCTCTCAGTAAGAGAGTGATTTTGCCAATTTGTCTTTCTCAAGTCCAAATGGGTATTGAACAAAATAATTGATGAAATGCTCAAGTCGAGTTTTTGTAACGACCCGGATGGTCATTTTGGGAATTTAAGCTCCGTTCGGTGGCACAAGGTCTTGAACAACTTCATATTATGCGTATCGACTTGTGCGCATGGTAGAATTTAGTTACCAGATGATTCAGAGTTGAATTGGAAGAAGGAATCTAGATTTGGAAGCTTAAGCGATGAGAATATGACGGGAATTAGACTTTTGTGTAAATGTCTCCAGAATGATTATTGGATGATATCAACAACTCATGGTGATTTTGGACTTAGGCACGCGTCCAAATTCAGATTTGGGGGTCTGTAGGGTAATGTGGGGCATTTTGGTGAAAGTTTGAAAAATTAAAGTTTGGAAAGTGGAGAAGTCTGACCCATATTTGACTTTTGTGATATTGGGGTCAGAATGCGATTCCGAGAGGTGGAACAACTCCGTCTTGTCATTTGGGACTTCGTTTCAAAATTTGGCATCGTTCCGAGTTGATTTGATAGGATTCGACACAAGTTCTAAAAGGTGGAAGATCTGAAAGTTCATAAGTTCGATTCATGGCGCGATTTTCTTTTTCGGTGTTGTTTGATATGATTAGAGACCTCGAGCGAGTCTGTTAAGTTATAGAACTTGTATGTGTGTTTAGATGGTATCCCGGGGGCTTTGTCTTGTCATCTCCTACTTTGGAGTGCAGGTGCGACTCTACTTCTACGTGAGCCTGATCGCATCTGTGATCTTTGAGGCATAGAAGCTAGCTCGCTTTTGTGAATTCTGGAACGTATGTGCGAATCCACTTCTGCGGTTAATCTATCACATCTGCGAAGGAGTCCACTTTTACGCTCCTGTTATCACGTATGCGGTGCTGTTGATGCGGCTATATTGTCCCAAGATACGGACCCTGGCCTAGTCAAGTTCGCAAATACGAATGTCCACCCGTAAATACGATAGAGCAGATGTGCTTATGTGTCCGCAGATGCGAAAGTGCTGGGCAGAACCATTTAATTCGAGGGTTTGGCCATTTTATTCATATTTTGAGTTTCAGACTTCGATTTTGGGAGATTCTTTTGGGTTTTTCAAGAAAATTGATTAGGTAAGTATTCTTCACCTAGTATCTAATATATTCCACAATTTTATATTTATTTTTATCATTTAATTTGTGTTTTGAGTTGAGGAAAAAGTTGGTTTTTGAAGAAAATTTTCAGAATGAAAAAGATTTGTGGGACCAAATGGTATCGGAATTTGATAAGTTTTATATGGTTGAACTCGTACCAGAATGGGTGTTCTGGTTTTGCAAAATATGTTAGGTTCCAAGGCGTGGGCCCGAGGGTCGACTTTTGGACCTATTTTAAGATTTTTTTAAAGATGCAGACTTTATAGTCCGAAATAGTTTCTTATGAGTTTTATTTGTACTTTGAAGTTATTTTTGGCTAGATTTGAGCCGTCTGGAGGTCCTTTCACCCAAAAAGTTCATTTTAGAGTATCGAATTGTCTTCTTTGAGGTAAGTATCTTGCTACCCTTGTGTGGAGGATTTTTCCCTTAGGATTTGAGTCTTCAATGATGATTGTAGTTCGTGTACACGAGGTGACGAGTGCATGCTCGGACTTATTTGTGAAAAGTTAGCATTTAGGGTTCTTAGGTCCTTATATTCAATGTACGAAGTTGTTATTGATATGTTTGAGTTCCTATTTTGCTAGTTTCAGTTCTACATGCTTTAATAAGAAGTAATTGATGTAGGACTCACTTTTATTTCCTATTTGACTCTTATTTGACTTAACTGAAGATTTTGCCTCTTCTATCGTCATGCTATGTTTTTATAACTGCTTATCTTTAATTGAAATTATTTTTGTCTCATCCTATAATTGTTTAGTCTTAATTGGAGTTATGATTATCCTCTGCTGCTTACCCTTATTTGAATTGTTGAATATCCTTCAAAATTGCTCAACCTTAAAAGGAGTTTAGATAACCTATATCTTAGTTGACTTGCATTTAATTGAACTATTTGACTCATGTTAGCTTCTTTGTTGTTGACTTGTATATTGTGGGATCGTTGCTACATATTACTTTTCCCTTGCTGATCTGTTCCCTTTACGCCTAGCATTCTTTACTATGGTTATTTCTTGTGAACTGGTTCTACCATTTCTTTGTGATTTAAAGTTCTTGAGTTAATTTTTGCTCGCCCTACTTTTTGTTATTGTCATTGTTGTTGTTGTACTTGTTGCGGTGATGTTCTAGGTTTCTTCCATGTTGTAACTATTATCCCTGTTGGTTGTGCTGCATATTTATTTTGGGACTATAGAATGGTATTCTAGGAGATCCCTTTGCACATTTATACTGGGACTACATTACGGTATTTTAGGAGATCCCCATGCCCTGCATATTTACTTTGGGACTACAGAATCGTATTTCGGGAGATCCCCCTATTCTACGTATTTACTTTGGGACTACAAAATAGTATTCTAAGATATCCCCTTGTATATTTACGTTTGTGACTACGGGACGGTATACTGGGAGATCCCATGTTGTTATCTTTGTGTACTGATCTGTTGTCTTTGTATGATTCCATTCTTGCTAAATTTCAGTACTTGGTTTTACTGCAATATTTTGTTCTATCCTATATATATATATATATATATATAGTTGAGTATAGATACATACCCTTGTTTACTACACATTCTATGTGAGAGTGACTCTATTTGGAATGTGAGTTGTCAGCATGATTATGAGGTGTATTGAGGGCACAGGATGCCAAGTGATAGGGTCAAGTTTTGAGAACCGTGAGTTGTGTATCTGTCTGAGGCTTGGTACTTCGTGGAATTTGTTGACTGAGACCTGATGTGAGAAGTGTCGTGGTTGCTGAGTTATTACTTGTCCTTGCAGTATCTCCGATTTTGGATTTGGGTTGTGTTTTTGTTCACTCTTCTATGTTATTATTATGGTGTTCCCCTGTTAATTGTTGTTTCATTCTTATTGCAAAATTCTGTATTGTTAGTCATATTTTGTAGTCTTTATGTTGAAATCATACACTATTGTTCCTATACTCATACGTGTTTAGTTTATTAGACCAGTAGATGTCTTGACTATTCCTCGTCACTACTCCACCGAGGTTAGTCTACTTACTGGGCACCACTGTGGTGTCCTCATTCTACACTTTTTTACATTTTTGTACAGATCCGGGTATTGGAATGCTAGTAGTTATAAAGACGATTGCTGTAGAGACTCAACATAAACATGTTGTTGTGTTCGTAGTCTTTGGAGTCACTTTCTTATTTTGTATTTACATCGTTTGGTCTTAATTCGAGACAGTTATATTTTAGAGGTTTTCTAGCCAACTCTGTAGAGCTTATGACTTGTACTACCGATTTTGGGAATATAAGTTTTGTAAAGATTTTTATATCGAGATTGTTAGATTTTCCTTATTATTGTTGTTATTCAGAAATTTTTAGGCTTACTTAGTTCTTAAGACTAGGTGCCATCATGATACCCAACAGAGGGGAAAATTAGGTCGTAGTAGTTTTACTATCTCTAGGTTCAACCTTTTAATTGGGACTATCAATCTCTTGATTTCATCCTAAATTCTTGCTATCCAGGTTTTCCTAGACTATGTTTGACGACCCGGGCCGTCATCGCATGTGTTACTGCCCCGTTTTCCCCGTTTATTGCTTCTTCATGTTTCATTATTGGCATTTGGTGAGTTAGAGTCGAATCGGTTTGGTTTTGGTAGGAAATGAGACACTTAGTCTCTTTAAGTAAGGCATATATTGGAAAAGTCAGCCGGATGTTGACTATTGATTTAGAGGACTCGGATATGAAATCCAATGATTCGGTTAGCTTCGAGAGTGATTTGTGACTTAGGAGTGATTTTGGAGGTCCGGTGTAGAATTAGGCTTGAATTGGTGAAGTTAGTATTTTGGCTGGTAGGTAGGTGAGATTTTGATCCGGGGGTAGGAATGGAATTCCGAGAGTTGCATTAGCTCCTTTAGGTGATTTTGGATATGTGTGCAAAATTTCAGATCATTCGGAGGTGTTTAGATTGGGTTTTTTATTAAATACACATTTCGGAAGTTTTAAAGAAACTTAGGCTTGAATCTGATGTGAATTGATGATTTTAGTGTTGTTTGATGTGTTTTGATGGTTGGACTAAGTTTGTATGACATTTTGAGATATGATGGTACCTTTGGGTGGGGTCCCAGGGTCCTCGGGGTGGTTTCGGATGGCGAAACGGGAAGTTTGAACTTGGAAATTGTTGCAGAAATTTCACAGCAGTTGCAGGTTAGATTTTTGACTTTGCGTTCGCGGAAGGAAAATTCCTGAACCATCACGTTCGCGTAGGTGATCTCGCATTCATATAGAATGGGGGCCTGGGGCCCTCCCAAGTTGTTCATCGCGATCGTGACATAGGGGCCACGTTCGCGTAGGTGAGAGAACTTGTGCATCGCATTCGCGTAATAGGTAACGTGTTCTCATAGTTGGAGAATTTAAATCATCACGTTCACGTACTGGAAGACGAGTTCGCGTAGAGTAAATTGATGGTCAACAGTATTTGTTCATCGCGAATGCAGGGGTGTTGACCGCGTTCGTGTAGGGTAATATTTCGGCGCACAGAAGGGTTTTTATATTATTTCACCCGCGATCCTATTTATTTTTTCCTCCATTGTTGACCACCTTAAGAGCTTTTTGGTATAAATTGAAGAGGATTTTGACGGGAATTGATTGGAGGTAAGTCTCGTGACCTAGAAACGTCATTTTATTGAAGAATCAGCCTTTAATTCTTGGAAATTTGGGCAAAAATTGGAAGAACTAGGGCTTGGTTTTTGAAATGGAAATTTGGGATTTGAAAGGCATTTGAACTCAGATTTTGGTAAGTTTGATTGTACAGACTCGTAGTGAGATGAGGAATCCGCTGATGTGAATTTTACAATTTTTTGAGTAGTGGGCCCGGGGTCGAGTTTTGCCAACTTCGTGATTTTCGATGTTTTTTCAGTCTTTTAGATTGGATAATGTTCCTTTAGCCTATTGTAATGTATTCCTTGTGGTTTTGATCAGATTCAACGTGCGAGGAGGTTGATTCAAGGGGAAAAGGCATAGCGAGCTAGATTTTTGGTCGGCTTGAGGTGAGTAATAGATGTAGATGATGACCTGTGGGTTTGAAACCCTGGAATATCGCAACGTGACACTATTTTCATGCAAGACACGTACTCTATGATGAGAGCGGGGTCGTTTGTGATTGGGGATTGTGACTTAGTCCGTCCCGAGTGATGTTCATAATGTGTTCTTAACTATAAATTGGTAATCATCCTACTTGGATTTTTTGGATATATTTGGGCTTCGTGCAGATCATTTGCATCCTTCAGGGATTATTATCACTATTTCCATATCACTTGGCATGTTAAATGACTTCAGTGCTCAGTTTAAACATTGTTTTGAAATGTTCAACTATATTTCTAAGGTTGGAAACTTAAACTACATTTTTCTGACATTGTGAGCTGGGAGTTATTACTCTAAAATTACCCGAGTGATTTACGTGCATATTCTAGACTGAGTGTGGATCGGGTTGTACGCCATAGCGATGTTATGTTGATATTGCGCTTAAGCTGTAGGAGCCCCTCCGGAGTCTGAACCCTCACAGTGAGCGCGGGTACCCAAATGGATCAGGTTGCGGGCCACAGCGGTCATATGCATTGCATTGCATTCATGCATTGATATTGATCTGATTTACTTTTCGTTGATTTACTGTTATTTCACCAATAAATGTGTTGGCTTGCCGGTTATAGCTTTACATTGTAATATTTCGTGATTTCTTATATTCAGTCATTATATATGTTTATTATTCACTAAGTTGGAGTACTTACTTTACTCCCAGCATCATGTGTGCAAATACAGGTGTCCCGAAGGCTCAATAGAGTTATTGGTTATTTGCAGACTCATCCCGGAGTTGTCGAGGTAGCTGTCTGGCGTCTGTAGGACCCGACTTCTCCCCTATCCCTTTGTTTTTCCACTTTCCTAGGTTCTCATCTGTTTAGATTTTGCTATCCAATTGTATTTAGAGGCTCTAGACTCGTGACAACAGATCTATTGGGAGTTGTATTGGCAGTTGTTATGATTTATGTACTATTCTGTCTATAATCACTGGTTGGAACTATATTATCTGATTTAGCTCTATTAAGTGGTAACGGGATACATATTTTGATTTGGGAATGTTTGAATGGTCGGGCTTGCCTAGCAATTATGTTGGACGCCATCACGACCGGGATTGGGGTCGGACAAGTTAGTAATAGAGCCTAGGTTACTAGGCCTCACGAGTCATGAGCCGGTTTAGTAGAGTCTCGTGAATTGGTATGGAGATGTCCGTATTTATCCTCGAGATGTTGTAGACCCTTTAGGAAACGCTTCATATTCTTGAAATTCTTGTCATGCGACTTTGCTGATCCGAGAACTAAACTTCTGTATTCTATTGTGTCGCAGATGGCGAGAACTCGTGCTACTAGATGTGACAGACGACCACCATTACCACCCACTAGAGGCCGTGTGTACGGTCATGGTTGTGGTCGTAGTCGAGGCAGACCAGCGAGGGCAACACCTGTAGATCCACCAGCTGCCCCGATTCAGGACCAGCCTCCAACTGTAGCTGCTCCAGCAGCTCCAATTTAGGCACCAGTACTGCCCATTGTGATTCCTGGTCTCTAGGAGGCTTTAGCTCAAATACTATTCGTCTGCACCTCCTTGGCTCAGGCAGTCTCAGCTACTACCGCAGTAGCTACCTCACCGACCAGGGGTGGTCATTAGACCCCCATTGTTCGCACACCTGAGCAGGTTGTTCAGGGATTGCATACACCGAGAGCAGCCCCAGCTCATCCAGTTGCACCAGTTGCCCCAGTAGCACCAGTCGCACCAGCTCCAGATTATGTGGTTACAACTATGCGATACAATGAGCAACATCGACTGGAGAGGTTTGGTAGGCTCCAGCCTCCGACGTTAAGTGGTGCGGACGGCAAGGATGCCTAGGGATTTCTAGACAAGTGTTAGTGTATGCTTCGCACCGCATGGATTTTGGAGTCGAGTGGAGTGGCTTTTACTACTTTCTAGTTCACGGTGCCTGCATTTACATGGTGGGAGTATTTTGAAAGGCATAGGCATGTTGGTGTCGTGCCCCTCACATGGCAGCAGTTTTCTACTCTTTTTCTAGGGAAGCACGTCCCGCAGTCTCGTAGAGAGGAGTTGCAGTGTCAGTTTGAGTGGTTGGTTCATGGGGATTTGTCTGTGACACCAATACGAGATGAGATTTACGCAGTTAGATCGGTATGCTACTTGGATGATCCCGACAGATCGAAGAGGATTAGGAGGTTCGTGGATGGCATCAACTATTCACTTCACATTTTGATGACCAGAGAGAGGGTTATGGGTGCCTCGTTCGAGGAGGTAGTTGACATGGCTCGATAGATCAAGACAATTCGCCATAAGGAGCGTGATGAGAGGGAGGCCTTGAGGTTCAGGTACCTTCAGTGGTGCTCCATCTAGGGGCCAGTTCCAGTATGGCAGAGGTCATTCCTTCAGGCCTCCTCAGTCAGGTCATTAAGAGTACAGTGGGGCTTCTTCAAGCCGTGGTCCTCAGGGATTTCAGTAGGGTCAATCTTCACTTAGTGCCCTCCCATCACAGAGCTATACTCCCACCTCTTCTGCCCAGAGTTCTTCAACAGTGAGGGGTTCCCTTTAGTCCCCTTCTCCAGTACCAGACAATTGCTTCGAGTGCGGTGAGTTTGGCCATATGAGGAGATAGTGTCCTTGGCTTTGTGGTAGTCGGTCTCAGCAGAGGTATCAACCATACTCTTCTACTCCATCTACTTCAACACCCTCCCAGTTAGGTAGGGGTGGGAGCTAGGAAGCTAGGGGCCACCTTAGGGGTGGAGACCGATCTAGAGGTGGTCAGGCTCGATTCTATTCTCTCCCGGACATGAGGACGCCATTGCATCAGATGCTATTATCGTAGGTATTATCTCAGTCTTCTACAGGGATGCCTCTGTTTTGTTTGATCTCAGATCTACCTACTCTTATGTGTCTTCATATTTTTCCCATCATCTGGGTACCACCCATGGTTGTCTTGCTTTGCCTGTGCATGTATCTATCCCGGTGGGTGATACTATTATTGTAAACCATGTGTATCAGTCTTGTCTGGTGACTATTGGGGGTTTGTAGACCCGAGTTGATTTATTATTGCTGAGCATGGTAGATTTCGATGTTATCTTGGCAATGGACTGGTTATCTCCGTGGCATGCTATTCTGGACTCTCATGTTAAGATAGTCATATTGGCCATACCGGGTGTTCCGAGCATTGAGTGGCGTGGTATGACTGACTATGTACCTAGTAAGGTGATCTCTTTCCTAAAGGCCCAACGTATGGTTGGGAAAGGTTATTTATCGTATTTGGCTTTTGTAAGAGATGTCGGAGTTGAAACTCCTAGTCTTGATTCTGTTCCCGTTGTGAGGGATTTCTCGGATGTGTTTCCAGCAGACTTATCGGGCATGCCACCGGACAGGGACATTTATTTCGGTATTGATCAGGTGCCGGGCACTCAACCCATCTTTATTCCTCCCTTTTGTATGGCACCAGCATAGTTAAAGGAGTTGAAGGAACAGCTTCAGGAACCCCTAGATAAGGGGTTCATTCTCCCGAGTGTGTCACCATGAGGTGCACCGGTCTTATTTGTGAAGAAGAAGGATGGCACAATGAGAATGTGCATAGACTACAGGCAATTGAACAAGGTGATAGTGAAGAACAAGTATCATTTACCTCGTATTGATGATTTGTTTGACCAGCTCCAGAGGGCAAGGGTATTCTCTAAGATTGATCTCTGTTCAGGCTATCACCAGTTGAAGATCAGGGATTCAGATATTATGAAGATGACTTTCAGGACGAGATATGGGCACTATAAGTTTTGCTTTTATGTCTTTCGGGCTGACTAATGCCCCAACTGCATTCATGCACTTGATGAACAGTGTATTCCGATCGTATCTGGATTCATTTGTGATTGTGTTTATTGATTATATCATAATGTACTCGCGTATCCCATAGGAGAACGCACAACATTTGAGAGTGGTATTGTAGAGACTGAGAGAGGAAAAGCTTTATGCAAAGTTCTCCAAGTGTGAGTTCTGGCTTGGTTCTGTGGCTTTCTTGGGGAACATGGTGTCCAATGATGGTATTCAGGTTGATCCGAAGAAGATAGAGGCGGTGCAGAGTTGGCCTAGACCATCCTCAACCACGGAGATTCGGAGTTTCCTTGAGTTGGCGGGTTATGATCATCGATTTGTTCAGGGTTTTTCATCTCTTTCTTTGCCCTTGACCAAGTTGACACAGAAGAATACACCATTTGTATGGTCGGATGAGTGCGGACAGAGCTTTTAGAAGCTCAAGACAGCTTTCACCACATCTCCAGTATCGGCATTACCATCAGCTTCAAGATCTTACACTGTGTATTGTGATGTTTCAAGAGTTGGGATCGGATGTGTGTTGATGTAAGAGGATAGAGTTATTTCATATGCTTCTCGTCAGATGAATCCTCATCAGAAGAACTACCATGTACATGACTTAGAGTTTGATGTTATAGTTCATGCTTTGAAGATTTAGAGGCACTATTTATATGACATATTTTGAGAGGTATTCACTAATCATCATAGTCTTCAACATCTGTTCAAGTAGAAAGATCTTAATTTGAGACAGCGGAGGTGGCTTGAGTTACTCAAGGACTACGCTATTACCATTTTGTATCATCCGGGAAAGGCTAATGTATTGGCCGATTCTTTGAGCCGGAAGGCAATGAATATCGGTAGTTTGGTGTACATTCCAGTTGGGGAGAGGCCCTTCATAGTTAATGTTCAAGCTTTGGCCAATCGGATGATGAGGTTAGGCATTTCGAATCCTAGTCGGGTGTTGGCTTGTGTGGTTTCTCGATATTCCTTGTATGACCGCATTAGAGAGTGCCAGTGTGATGATCTATATTTGCTTGTCCTTAAGGACAAGGTCCAGCACGATGATGCCAGATATGTGACTATTGATGATGATGGTGTGTTAAGGTTGCAGGGCCGGATTTGCGTGCCCAATGTAGATGGGAAATATTATAGGAGGCCCATAGCTCGCAATATTCTATTCCTCCGGGTGCCACAAAGATGTATCCGGATTTGAGGTAGCACTACTGGTGGAGGAGAATGAATAAAGATATTGTGAGTTATGTAGTTTGGTATCTCAACTGTCAGCAGGTCAAATACGAGCATTAGAGGCCTGGTGGTGTATTTGAGCGGATGGATATTCTAGAGTGAAAGTGGGAGAGGGTTTCTATGGTTTTTGTGAGTGGTCTCCATCGTACCTCGATGAAGTTTGATTCTATTTGGGTGATTGTGGATAGGCTGACCAAGTCCGCGTACTTCCTTCCGACGTGTACTACTTATTCTTCGGAGCGGCTGGGGGGATTTTCATCCGGGAGATTGTACGGTTGCATGGGGTCCCATATTCTATCATCTCAGATAGGGGTATTCAGTTTGCTTCCCAGTTCTGGAGGACTTTTCAGCGAGAGTTTGGTACACAGGTAGAGTTGAGCACAGTGTTTCATCCTCAGACGGACGGGCAGCCCGAGCATACCATTCAGATATTGGAGGACATGTTGCGTTCCTATGTTATTGATTTTGGAGGTTTTTGGGCTGAGTTCTAACCACTTGCAGAGTTTGCCTACAACAACAGCTATCAATCCAGTATCCAGATGGCGCCATATAAGGCCTTATATGGGAGATGGTGTAGATCTCTAGTTGGTTGGTTTGAGCCCGATGAGGCTGGGCTGTTGGGGACAAAGTTGGTTCAGGATGCCTTAGAGAAGGTGAAAGTGATCCAGGAGAGACTTCGTTACAGCTCAGTCGCGTTAGAAGAGTTATGCGGACTGAAAGGTTTGGGATGTTTCCTATATGGTGCGCGAGAAGGTCTTGTTGAAGGTTTCGCCTATGAAGGTCGTTATGAGGTTTGGGAAGAAGGGAAGTTGAGTCCACTATTCATTGGACCTTTTGAGATACTTAGGAGGATTGGGGAGGTGGACTATATGCTTGCTTTGCCACCCAGCTCGTCGGGGGTTCATCCGGTATTCCATGTTTCTATGCTCTAGAAGTACGTTAGGGACCATTCTCATGTGTTAGACTTCATCACGGTTCAGTTGGATGATGACTTGACCTATGATGTGGAGCCTGTGGCTATTTTGGGTCATTAGCTTCAAAAGTTGAGATGAAAGGATATAGCTTCGGTGAAGGTGCAGTGGAGAGGTCGGCATGTGGAGGAGGCTACCTGGGAGACTGAGTAGGAGATGCGGAGCAGATATCCTCACCTATTTGAGGCTTCAGGTATGTTTCTTCACCCGCTCGAGGATGAGAGTTTGTTTAAGTTGGGGAGGATGTGATGACCTGGCCCGTTCTCATATGTGTTACTACCCCTTTTCCCCCGTTTATTGCTTCTTCATGTTTCATTATTGGTATTTGGTGAGTTAGAGTTGAATCGGTTTGGTTTTGGTAGGAAATGAGATACTTAGTCTCTTTAAGGAAGTCTTATATTGGAAAAGTCAATTAGATGTTGACTATTGAGTTAGAGGGCTCGGATGTGAAATCTGGTGATTCGGTTAGCTTTGGGGGTGATTTGTGACTTAGGAGTGCGATCGGAATTGATTTTGGAGGTCCGGTGTGGAATTAGGCTTGAATTGGCGAAGTTAGTATTTTGGTAAATTTTGCTTGGTAGGTGAGATTTTGATCCGGGGTCGGAATGGAATTCTGAGAGTTGTAGTAGTTTTGTTAGGTGATTTTGGATATGTGTGCAAACTTTCAGGTCATTCGAAGGTGTTTTGGTTGGGTTTTTTATCAAATACGTATTTCGGAAGTTTTGAAGAAACTTAGGCTTGAATCCGATGTTAATTGATGATTTTATGTGTTGTTTGATGTGTTTTGATGGTTGCAACAAGTTCGTATGACGTTTTGGGATATGTTGGTACCTTTTGTTGAGGTTCCGGGGGCCTCGGGGTGGTTTCGGATGGCTAAACGGGAAGTTTGAACTTGAAAATTGTTGTAGAATTATCACAACAGTTGTAGGTCAGATTTTTGCCTTCGTGTTCGCATGGAGGGATCTTCGCGTTCGAGGAAGGGAAATTCCTGGACCATCGTGTTCGCGTAGGTGGTCTCGTGTTCGCGTAGAAGGGGGCCTGGGGCCCTGCCAAGTTGTTCATCACGATCGTGACATAGGGGTCACGTTCGCGTAGGTGAGGGAACATGTGCATCGCGTTCGCGTAATAGGTAACGCGTTCGTGTAGTTGGAGAATTTAAATCATCACATTCGCATACTGAAAGACGTGTTTGCAAAGAGTAAATTGATGGTCAACGGTATTTGTTCATCGCGAATGCAGGGGTGTTGACCGCATTCGCGTAGGGTAATATATGGGCCCACAGAAGGGTTTTTATATTATTTAACCCGCAAGCCTATTCATTTTTAACTCCATTGTTGACCACCTTAAGAGCCTTTTGGTAGAAATTGAAGAGGATTTTGACAAGAATTGATTGGAGGTAAGTCTCGTGACCTAGAAACATCATTTTATTGAAGAATCAACCTTTAATTCTCGGAAATTTGGGTAAAAATTGGAAGAACTAGGGCTTGGTTTTTGAAATGAAAATTTGGAATTTGAAAGGGCATTTGAACTCCGATTTTGGTAAATTTGATATATACGGACTCGTAGTAAGACGAGGAATCTGGTGATATGAATTTTATAGATTTTTTAGAATGGGCTCGGGGCTCGGGTTTTGCCAACTTCATGATTTTTGATGTTTTTCGAGTCTTTTCGATTGGGTTGTGTTCCTTTAGCCTATTGTAACATATTCCTTGTGGTTTTTATCAGATTTGACACGTGAGGAGGTCGATTCAAGGGGAAAAGGCATAGCGAGCTAGATTTTGGGTCGGCTTGAGGTGAGTAATAGATGTAGACGATGACCTGAGGGTTTGAAACCCCGGAATATCGCATCGTGATGCTATATTGTGGCGAGACACGTACTTTATGACGAGTGCGAGGTCATTTCTGATTGGCGATTGTGACTTAGTTCATCCCAAGTGATGTTCATACTGTGGTCTCGACTAGAAATGTTTTGGTAATCATCCTACTTGGATTTCTGGATATATTTGGGCTTCGTGCCGATCATTTTCATCCTTCATGGATTATTATCATTGTTTCCATATCACTTATCATGTTAAATGACTTCAGTCCTGAGTTTAAACACTATTTTGAAATGTTCGGCCATATTTCTAAGATTGGAAACTTAAACTACATTTTTTACATTGTGAGTTGAGAGCTATTACTCTAAAATTACCCGAGTGGTTTATGTGCATATTAAGGACTAATCGGGCTGCACACAGCAGCGATGTTATGTTGATATTGCGCTTGGGTTGTAGGATCCCATCGGTTCTTTAAACCCCCACATTGAGCGCGGGTACCCAAATAGATCGGGTTGCATGCCATGGTGGTCATATGCATTGCATTGCACTCATGCATTGATATTTAATTGATTTACGTGTCGTTGATTTGCTGTTATTTCATCGATAAATGTGCTGGATTGCCGGTTATAGCTTTACATTGTAATATTTCGTGATTTCTTATCTTCGGTCATTATATATGTTTATTACTCACTGAGGTTGAGTACTTACTTTATTTCCTAGACCATGTGTGCAGATACAGGTGTCCTGGAGGCTCAGTAGAGTTATTGGCTATTTTCATACTCATCCCGAAGTTGTCGAGGTAGCTGCCTGGAGTCCGCAGGACCCGACTTCTCCCCTATCCCTTTGTTTTTTCACTTTCCAAGATAGTCATCTATTTAGATTTTGCTACCTAGTTGTATTTAGAGGCTCTAGACTCGTGATCCTAGATCTATTGGGAGTTGTATTCGCAGTTGTTATGATTTCCGTACTATTTCTGTCTATAATCACTGGTTGGAACTATATTATCCGATAATTTTACTCTATTAATTGGTAATGGGTTATGTATTTGGATTTAGGAATGTTTGAATGGTCGGGCTTGCCTAGCAATTATGTTGGGCGCCATCACGGCCGGGATTGGGGTCGTGACACTATGCCTCTCTTTCTCAAGTAGAGACCAAGTCAAATAGGAATGAACTAATGTTAGCAACCATTAATACTATAATAAAAAGCAATAACAAGGTTAAATAATAAACACACAACCATAAACATGCCACAAATTAAACACCCATTAGGTTTACACACTAGGGTTGGGTCACAACTCTAATTGAAAATCTAGCTACTCATAATGGGTATAGAAGAAAATAAGGAAGAAAATGTTACAACCTATATCCACACACGTTAGTTCATGCCATATGTTAGTTACCACAAATCCAAGAAGGAATTATCCTTGAGATGATAAGAAGTTAATCCGATTGATCTTAAGTGATACAAGGGTGCATAAGGGTGATTAAGAAGTATTAAAAGTTAAACGAATCAAGGATGTTGTTACTCGTACTTTTGGGTAAACCTATAGATGCTTAATATACTCAGGAGGTCATGTTTTAAGGTATTTGAATCATATAATATACGTATCATAAGTCTTGAAGTCAAACGAGTTATGAAACAAAAGTCGACAAAAGTTGTCGCAACTTAGGTTCATAGTTTTACTTAAACTTTAGGTCAAATATTATTAAGATTTTGTCCCAATATACTTGGAATTACGGGGTGATCTATCCACCAAATTGAATATCTATGAGTCTAGTTTTCAACGCATTAAACCGTTTATCAATACGACATTGGAATAGAGAGATATAGACATTTTCGTGAGACTGCACAAGCTGCTAGGTGACAAATAGGTGGGCCAGCTACTTGGTTAAATGACGGCCCAAAAGAGGCAATTTCGGGTCAGAAAAGGAGCCCATTAAAAGGCTTATCTTCTGCAATATATCCCTCATTATATTTCACAAATAACCAGACCTAAAACCCTGCAAACGTCCTCCCAAAAATTATCCACAAACCCTAATTGATTTTCCCTCTCTTTCAAGTTCAAATTGGGGGTAAAGACTAGAGTTTGAAGAACCAAGATAAAGGCTGAGTTATCCAACAAGTAAGGTGAGTTTACTGCTATATTTCATACATTTATTCTGCTGTGAATTCATGGTAATTCGTTATATGCACGTAAGAACTCACGGGACGGTGATCGGAAGCCGTGAGTTCAGGTTATTCACTTGTAGCGGACTATTTTGTGGACTGTTTTGTGTTGCTGTTGGGCTGTGCTTTTTATTACTGTTTTGTGGAGTTTTGGAGGAGGCAGGGTGTGGAGAAACACCATATATATGTTGGGTTGTGTTCTGCTTGTTCTTCGTAATATTTTTGGATCGTTTGATACGACTATAGTGGCCGTCGTATGTATGAAGTGATTAGGTTGTGTGTGGACTGTTTTGGGAGGCTCAATATGTTTAGTATTGATGTTGTTTAGGCTGTTTGGTGATTGTTTTGAATGGTGTGAAGTAATATATATAGGGTAGGTGCTTTCCGTTTTATAACAAAATAGGTTGTGGTTGGTATATAATAGTTGCAACGCTTAAACGTTAACGATAGTGTCATTTCTCCTATTGTAGACTAAGGAGTCGTGACGTTTGCATAGCTTGAGGTTGGGGAAGTATATACAAGGTACGTGAGGCTATCCCTTTCCTTCTTTTGCACGACTCCAATTGTACATAATGTAATGAACGAGCTTCCAAAGATACTCTACTTTAAGAAGCTAGCAGTACTTACATTGTTTCCCCTCTTATGGAACGATTGATGTTGATGTTGCTTCTCTTATTCTTATGTTATCAATCTTGTTGGTACATCCTGATTCCTATAAGGTTCATAGTGAAGAGTTAGTCCTAATAAGGTGTACATAGGATACCGACCTTACGTCACTCCGAAAGGTCTACAAGGTATTTCCATGAGTCGAGCATGCATTATATATATGTATCTATTTTACTCTACCGAGCCGCGCTATAGTCGGCCGGGTACGGCGCCTATTGTGGAACCACTAATCAGTTGGGTTTTACCGAGCTTCACGTGGCCGGGTACGATTCTACCCAGCCTTATAATGGCCGGGTACGTTTTTACCGAGCCTATTACGGTCGGGTACGATATGATGATGATGATGCCCACAGAGGCGTATGTTTTAAAAGATTATGTATTTATACATATGTATCATGCATTTCATGTCAGTATCCCTTAGAGGTACTCAGATGTTACAGGTTGTATATTCTCTATCCCTACTTACATTATTGTTCGTATTTATGGTTCTCTGCCTTACGTACTTAGTACTTTATTCGTACTGACGTCCTTTTGTTTGTGGATGCTGCATGTCGTGCTGCAGGTCCTGATAGTCAGGCAGGTGCAACTCCCCCATCATAGTAGGTTGTCCAGTTCAGCGGTGATTGGCGAGATCCCTTCTCCGGACTTGCCTTGGTCTTGGTATGCATTTTTGTTATAGACATTATGGGTATGTCGGGACCCTGTTCCGGCTATGTTGCAGCACTTATGTTCCTTTAGAGGCTCATAGACAAGTGTCGACTCATGTATAGTTTGGTATGCCTTGTCGGCTGTTTTTTGTTGTATAGTCTTTCATTTTAGCATGGTAGCTTGTACCATATGTATATAGTTTCTTGATTGTCCGGTCATCCCATGTTATGTAGGTTCATGCCATCATATTTTATTGTTGGTTGTCCATGATCCATGTCTACCATTTATATTGCTCTCGTCAGCCCGAAAAGATAATAAAGAAGGTTAGATAAAATGTACATTGGTGCTCGGCAAGTATGGTCGGGTGCTAGTCATGGTCCTCCAGTTTGGGTCGTGACAGAAAAGATGGCAGAACTCATACAGAAATATTAAAAACAAAAATCCAATGTTAAATCACCAAAGTAAGTTAAAGTTGCCTAAAGCAGTATGGAAAAATGGCTACATGAGTTCCAATATTCAAAACTTGACCTAATTTCGTGAAACTAGTCTATTTATACAACATTGGAAATTTTGGACAAAATTGCCCTTTTGGAAGTTATGCGGCCGCACAATTCTGGAATGTGGCCGCATCTTGAATGTTCTGTGGTCGGCACAAATCTTGGTGCGGACTGCACAATTCTATGTGCAGTCGATTGGCTAACTTCTGCGAACGCGCAATAATTGTGTAGTCCGCGTTTCTTTTAGGTCCGAAATGTGAACTCTTTGAACTTCTGCCCTCGGATAGCTTCTGAGGGTACACAATAATTGTGCAGTCCGCATACTAGGTCTCTATTGGATTTCATTTACAATCTACGGCCGCAGATGGAATTCTTTGGTCTGCACCTTTGTGCCTGATTTTCGTCCTTTAGTTCAGATCACTCCTTTTTGAGTTGGATTTCAACTTTGTGGCTCATTTCCAAACACTCATGCAATTAAGCATATTTCATCAGTTTTTGGGATTACAATTAAACACTTTTAAACTAAAACAAAAGCAAAAAGGCGCTAATAAGTAGTCAAAATCCCTAGTTATCAACTCCCCCAAACTTATGCTTTTGGTTTTCCTCAATTAATTAAAGTAATTCCCACCTCCACAAGTTAAGAGCTATTCTATCTAGTTTAAGGTGCATCAATCACACATCAATTGGGACCAACAATTACCCATAACACTTATGAATTATCAACAATACAATGGTTTGAAGTTTTAAGCACAAATAGTTCGAATATGACACTTGAGCATCAAGAGTTGACTTTATTCATTAAGGAAGCTCACTCTTTCATGTAGATCATTGTGGATACCAAACTCCTCCTTCTATGCTCTCTGTTATCTTATCTCTCTTAAGAATGTAGCACTCAATTCAAGGATTTATGAAAAGTTTGCTCATCTCTCTCAAAATAATATCACAAGTACGACTCTAAGTATTATATGCTTGCCCTTCATGTAAATCATCACTAATATAAGTTCACTCGGCTTGAAATCACGTAGGCATTTTTCGGAATGTAATGAAGGATTTTGGACTAAGGTAGGAAATATTGGAATAGAATGGGTTCATATTTCCTTAAGCACTCTATTTTCTCTTTTTGGCTCATGTTTGGCCGACTCTTTGAGCCATTTTCTTTTTTCTTAGGGGAACTGGAGAGACTTAACATCACTCTTTTTTGGTCATGATATTCATTTTCTCCTTCTTTGCTTTTTCCATACTTTACATCATTTCTTTTCTTTCAATCCCTTCAACTCTTCAACTTATTCACTTTCTTTTTGTATTTTTCTTTCGTTCTTTCTTTATTTTTCTTTGCCTTTACTTTTCTTTATTTCTTTTCTCGTTTTGTGCCTTATACCACTTTCAAACTCCTCATCTTTCCCCCAAACTTGTGTTAGCTAATTATTTCTCAAGAGTGTTAAGGAAAGCTCGGGTTCCAATAGAGGGTCACTACAAAACGGGTAAAGGCATGGAACGTGGTTATCAAATGAGAAAGATCTTAGGCTCAAATGGGTTGACCAGGGATAGCAATATTGGTGGGACATGGAAACTTTCAAGTGGGTCAAGGAGAGCCTACAATCACATCTGAAGCCAAGAAAAACTTAGAATTTCGCCTCGAAACACATTCGGGGCAAGTTCTAGACCATTCACACAGGTACTTGGACTTGCAACAGAAACATCTCACCTCTCACATAGCTGGATTGTTATAGAGGATAGAGTCAAGGGCCCATAACAACCATATTCAGTATTGAAAATCACTAATGGTTCAACTAAAGCCTTCGATGATTGCTTAAGTCAACGCAAGAGTCAAAAGGTCACTAACTAGAGCTATTTCTTTCCAAGAAGAACTTGTTTTTAACCTTAAGCCCATAGTTACGTGTGTTGGTACCAAGTGAGGCATGTTTGACTCTTCTATTTTTACTCAATTAGACCCACTTATCCATTATTACTATTACTCTTACCTAAACATAAAAAACATACTCAATCCCTTAAGAAGGTTGTCACGACATCCATCATTGAGAATAACCATGGCATTAATGTAAGGCCCCGTAAATTTTGTGCTTAAAACCTAGTAGCTCGTTGTGTCAAGATCTGAATATTGTGTTAGGAATGTGTATAATTCTTTGTGGCTTGCAAGCTCTCCGCGGTTCAAGACCCTTGGTAGTGATCTAAGCTTTAAAAATCGAAAGAATAAATTTTTCTAGAAAATATCATTTTTGCGGTCAAGAATGCGGTCGTAGATCCGCTATGCGGACCGCATTCCTACCGCATAGTGTAACAGAAGGTTTTCCAAAATTGCTGTCGAAAATACGGTCCAATATACGATTGCATAATAAAAATGCGAACCGCAAAACCATCGCACAATTCCTTAAGGATTTTTTAGGGTCAATTCTGCGGCGCATTATGCGACCGCAGAACACGAATGCTGGCCGCATTCTTTTCGCATAACGTAACAGAACATGTGATTTTTGGGAGCAATTCTGCGGTCCATTATGCGGACCGCATGTTAATTTTGCGATCGCAGATGCGACCGCAGATTTGACTCGGCCCAGATTTTTCTAAAATTTTAACCCGATCTCTTCTTTAATAAAACACCCCAAAACTTTATTTCTTCATATTTTATTAGCAAAATAAGAGAGAGGGAGGAGATATTCTTGAGAGAGAAACCTAACACCTTCAAGGATTATTTTCTAATTGCTTAGTCCGAAAATTCTTGGGTAAGTGTCTTCTTCCCCAAATTCTAAAGGTAAAAACCCTAACAATTTTTCCTTGAATTTCAGTTTTGGAAAGAAAAGAAAGATTTTTATGCATTAACTCTTGAAAGTGTAAATTAACCACTCATGCATGTTCTTTAAACTTGAAATTTAGTAAAAAGGAGTGGATAGAAGTAAGAGTTTGCAAACACGGTGTTGGCAACATAAGATAACTTGGGTGAATTTGAAGTAGGAGATAAAAGAAAGGGAATTCGACTCCAAGTATGTATGGAAAATTTTGACCTTTGTGAAATTGCCTTTTTGTGTACAAATTATTTAGTATGTGATAGTTATGTGAATTGATGTGAAATTCTTATGATTAAGTTGTTGGGTGTTCGATCGATTTAAACATGTATTGTGTGGTATGAGACGTGAACCGAATGATGAAAAAGGAAATTGTAAATGGTAAAATTGGGAATAATGGTAGTAATGGCATACTTGGCTTCTTATGGGCAATTAATGGAACAACTCGAATTGTTTATAAATTGTTGAACATAATGGGATGTCACGACCCGGATTTTCCCCCAACATCGGGATCGTGATGGCGCCTACTCGTGGTAGCTAGGCAAGCCACTGTATTCATACTATCCTGTTTTTAACACAATTTTAATTAAATAAATGCGGAATACTTTATCGAAATGGAAAAATCAAATCACAAGGTGAAAATTATACTGAAATCCTCTACCCAAGACGTGGAGTCACCAACTCACAAACTACTATGAAATACTACACATAAAAGTCTGAAGGAAATATAACATAATTCTGTTTGTCTTGGAACAATGAGACTACAGCTATTAACATAAATAAAGAAAGAGACGTCGGGCCTGCGGACGTCTGCAAGTTACCTTGGTCTCAAATGTGATCAACTCCCACGCAATCTATTTACTGCTGCTGCTGCTCCTGATCGTAACCTGGACCTGTGCAAAAACGCACAGAAGTGTAGCATCAGCACAACCGACCCCATGTGCTTGTAAGTGCCTGGCCTATCCCGGCGAAGTAGTGACAAGCCTAGGACCATACACCCACATAAACCTGTACAATTCAATATATATATGTGTACCACAAAATAACAAGAAATAATCAAGTATTAACACAATAAGGAATATCTTAAAGAATTCAACAATTATCCACAGTTAATAATTTCACAAGGAAAACAAAGTGTAATGTAAACACAAGTAATATCAATTCAAGAAATGGCAAACAGTTGCACAGCATCACCCTTCGTGCTTTCACTCTCATCCTCACCAAATAAACAAATAAAGTACACGGCATCACCCTTCGTGCTTTATCACTCTTCCTCACCCAAATAACAATCAAATAAGTTCACAAGGAAAAACAAGGTATAATGGAAACACAAGTAATATCAAGTCAAGAAATGGCAAATAGTTGCACAGTATCAACCAAATAAAATACGATGGAAAAACAAGTAATATTAATTCAAGAAATAGCAAGCAATTGCACGGCATCACCCTTCGTGCTTTTACTCTCATCCTCACCAAATAAGCAAATAAAGTACACGGCATCACCCTTCGTGCTTTTACTCTCATCCTCACATCCATAGTACGGCATGATCCTTCGTACATGGTTCAATAACAGGGCACGACATGATCCTTCGTGCATAAATAAATAAACATGGCACGACATTAACCTTCGTGCATAAATAAATAAACATGGCACGGCATCACCCTTCGTGCATTATCACTCTTCCTCACCCAAATAACAATCACAGTTAAGGGCAAAGAAGGAAATAGTAATTCATAAACCGTCCCATCAAGGGCAATCAATGTTTATCTTCACAACAAGTCCCAATAAGGGAGAACCATAACAATTCATCTATAATATATCTCAAATTAATTATTTTCCAACGACTCATGGTCATACTAGACGCCAGTGTATGGATGCTCGTCACCACAACCCATACACCGCACTCGATCACATAACACATAATCCTATTCCCTCAAGCTAGGATAGAACAAACACTTACCTCGAATGCTTATGAACAATTCAATCCGTGGAAATGTCTTTTCTTTCAATTTGGCTCCAATCCAACCGTATCTATACACAATTGATTTAATATCATCAATTCTACTCAACGAACTAATTCTTAATGCCAAATACCACTTTTACAACATTCTGCCATGAATAGTAAATTTCAACCCCGGGCCCACATGGTCGGAATTCGGGGTTAGGACCAAAATCCGGTTACCCATCCCCCCACGAGTTCATGTATATAATTTGTTTCAAAATCGGACCTCAATTCGAGGTCCAATTCCCCAATTTATGAAAAACCCTATTTTCTAACAAAAACAAGAATTTTACCATGAAAACATTTGATTTCTAATGAAAAACATGTTTAATGATGTTAGGAATTGAAAGAATTAAGTAAAAAGTGACTTACAATCGTTTTGATGAAGAAGAAATCCTTGAAGAATCGCAAATGTGTGTTTTGGTTTTGTAAAATGTGAAGAAATGACTGAAATTCGTGTTTTTCAGGTCTCCGTGTTCGCATTTGCGAACATGGGTTCGCAATTGCGAACCCCGACCAATTTCTGGAGTTTGAAAAATAAGCTAAGGGTGGGAAGTTCGCATTTGCGAACACTGGCAGTCACAGGGATGTTTGCATTTGCGAACCAATGTTCGCATTTGCGAACACATGCTGTATAAGGCAGTGTTCGCATTTGCGAACAATGGTTCGCATTTGCGAACCAAGGCAATATGGGAAATGTTCGCATTTGCGAACTATTGTTCGCATTTGCGAACATAGGCAACACTGGGGACCTTCGCAAATGCGAACAATTGTTCGCATTTGCGAACAAGGCTGGCTTCGCATTTGCGATCAAGGTTCGCATTTGCGAGCCTTGCCTTACATTGTCCCCTTCGCAATTGCGAGAAATTCTTCGCAATTGCGAAGCCAACAGCTGGGTGAAAAAACCAGCAGTTAAAAATTCAGAATTTCATCCAACGGCCTATCAAATCTTTACGCGAGCCCCCCGGGCTCCAAACCAAACATGTACACAACCTCAAAAACACATTATGGACTTGTTCGTGCGATCATATCGCCAATATCACTTCGTTTTAATCAAATCGAGCCTCAAACTCATGATTTTCATTCTTTTGATTTTCAAAACTTCTTAACTTGGAACTCAAGGTCCAAAACATCTCAAACGACATCCAAATGTCACCAAACTTTACAGAAATCACATATATAATATTTAAGACTTGTACCGGGCGTCGGAACCAAAATACGAGCCCGATACCAAGGTCTATTAATTTATTTCCTTTAATAATTGCATCAAAAACAATTTCACATAAAAATTCATAACTTGGGCTCTAGGCCTCAGAATTCGACTCCGGACACATGTCCAAGTCCCATATTTTCCTACGGACCTCTCGGGACCATCCAATCTCGGGTTCGGATCCGTTTACCAAAAATGTTGACCGAAGTCAACCATATCAATATTAATATCATTTTTATCCAAATTTCTCATAGAATTCATATTTTCTATCACAAAATCTTTCCGGCTACATGCTCGGATCGTGCACGTAAATCGAGGCAACATAGAATGAGGTTTTCAAGGCCTCGGAAGCTCGAAATGAGTGAGGAAAATAGGTGATGACCCTTTGGGTCGTCATATTCTCCACCTCTAAAACAACCGTTCATCCTCGAACGGACAAAAGAAAGAAGTACTTGAGTCGGGGAACAAATGTGGGTAGCGACTCAGCATATCAGACTCGGACTCCCAGGTCGATGCCTTAAGAGGCTGACCTCTCCACTGAACACGCACAGAAGGATAACTCTTCGACCTCAACTGTCGAACCTACCGGTCTAGAATGGCCACCGGCTCTTCCTCGTAAGATAGATCATTGTCCAATTGGACAGTATCGAAGTATAACACATGTGTGGGATAGCCGTGGTATCTCCGAAGCATAGATACATGAAAAACTGGATGCACGGCTGATAAGCTAGGCGGCAAAGCTAGTCTGTAAGCCACCCCTCCTACTCGGTCTAGAATCTCAAATGGACCAATATACCTAGGGCTGAGCTTGCCCTTCTTTCCTAACCTCATCACGCCCTTCATAGGCGACACTCGGAGCAATACTCGCTCACCAACCATGAAATCTACATCTCAAACCTTACGATCCGCATAAGTCTTCTGTCTGGACTGAGCTGAACGCAATCTCTCCTGGATAGTCTTGACCTTATCCAAGGCCTCCTGAACTAAGTCTGTACCCAACAACCGAGCCTCTCCCGGTTCAAACCATCCAACTGGAGATCGACATCGCCTACCATACAATGCCTCATATGGGGCCATCTGGATGCTAGACTGGTAGCTGTTATTGTAGGCGAACTCTGCTAATGGCAGAAACTGGTCCCACGAGCCTCCGAAATCAATAACACAGGCTCGAAGCATGTCCTCTAGAATCTGAATAGTCCTCTCCGACCGGCCATCCGTCCGAGGATGAAATGTCGTACTCAACTGAACTCGGGTGCCTAACTCCTTGCTGAACCGCTCTCCGGAACCGAGAGGTAAACTGCGTACCCCGATCGGAGATAATAGATACCGGCACCCCATGGAGACGAACAATCTCCCTAATGTAAACCTCCGCTAACCTCTCCGACGAGTAGGAGACAGATCCTGGAATAAAGTGTGCTGACTTGGTCAGCCTATCAACAATGACCCAAATAGCATCAAATTTCCTCCGAGTCAAAGGAAGTCCAGTAACGAAGTCCATAGTGATCCGCTCCTATTTCCACTCGGGAATTTCAATCCTCTGGAATACACCACCAGGTCTCTAGTGCTCATATTTCACCTGCTGAAAATTTAGACACCGAGCGACATACGCAACGATATCTTTCTTCATTCTGCGCCACCAATAGTGTTGCCGTAAGTCCTGGTACATCTTCGCGGCGCCCGGGTGAATAGAATACCGCGAACTGTGGGCCTCTGCTAAGATCAACTCTCGAATTCCTTCGACATTGGGCACACAAACTCGACCCTGCAATTTCAATACCCCATCCTCATCTAGATTTACCTGTGTGGCACCTCCCCGCTGTACCGTATCTCTCAACTCACGCAAATGAGGATCATCAAATTGCCTCTCACGGATACGCTCTAATAATGAAGAACGAGCGACCGTGCAGGCTAACACCTTGCTAGGCTCGGAAATGTCTAATCTCACGAACCGGTTGGCTAAGGCCTGGACATCTAGAGCTAATGGTCTCTGACTGACCGGAATGTATGCAAGACTACCCATGCTGGCATACTTTCTACTCAATGCATCGGCCACCACATTGGCCTTACCCGGGTGATATAATATAGTAACATCATAGTCTTTTAGCAACTCTAACCATCTCCGCTGTCGTAGATTCAACTCCTTCTGTTTGAACAAGTACTGTAGGCTTTTGTGATCAGTGTACACCTCACACATCACACCATATAGATAATGCCTCCGGATCTTTAAGGCATGAACCACCGCTGCTAACTTAAGATCATGAACTAGATAATTCTTCTCATGTATTTTTAACTGCCTCGAAGCATAAGCGATAACCTTACCATTCTGCATCAATACCGCTCCAAGCCCTGTACGAGATGCTTCACAATAAACTATATAAGGTCCTGCACCCGTAGGTTGTATCAGCACTGGTGCGGTAGTCAAGGCTATCTTGAGCTTCTGAAAGCTCGTCTCACACTCCTCTGACCACTGGAACTAGGCACCCTTCTGGGTCAACCTAGTCATCGGGGCTGCAATAGAAGAAAACCCCTCTACAAATCGACAGTAGTAACCTGCTAATCCCAAGAAACTCTGGATCTTAGTCACTGAAGCTGGTCGAGGTCAATTCTGGACTATCCCTCAATCTTCTTTGGGTCTACCTGAATACCCTCCACAGATACAATGTGACCCAGAAATGCTACCGAACTCAGCCAGAACTCACATTTTGAAAATTTGGCATATAGCTGATTATCCTTCAGAGTCTGAAGAACCACTCTGAGGTGCTGCTCGTGCTCTTCCTGGCTGCGGGAGTATACCGGGATGTCATCTATGAAGACTATCACGAACAGATCTAAGTAAGGCCTGAATACCCGATTCATCAACTCCATGAATGCTGCCGGGGCATTGGTCAACCCGAAGGACATGACCAAGAACTCATAATGCCCATATCTAGAGCGAAAGGCTGTCTTAGGAATGTCAGCCGCCCTGATCTTCAGCTGATGGTAGCCCGACCTCAAGTCTATCTTAGAGAATACCCTCGCTCCCTGGAGCTGGTCAAACAAATCATCAATCCTCGGCAGTGGATATTTATTTTTAATAGTCACCTTGTTTAACTGCCGGTAATCAATACACATCCGCATCGAGCCATCCTTCTTCTTTACAAATAATACAGGTGCTCCTCAGGGGGAAACACTGGGCCTGATAAAACCCTTCTCAAGAGGGTCTTGCAACTGATCTTTCAACTATTTTAGCTCCGGCGGGGCCATACAATAGGGTGGAATAGAGATGGGCTGAGTGCCCGGTGCCAAATCAATACAGAAGTCAATATCCCTGTCGGGTGGCATGCCCGGCAGGTCTGAAGGAAAAACCTCAGGAAACTCCCGTGCAATAGGGACTGAATCAATGGAAGGAACTTCTGCGCTGGAATCACGAACATAAGCCAAATAAGCTAGACACCCCTTCTCGACCATACGTCGAGCCTTAACATAAGAAATAACGGTGCGAACGGAGTGGCTTGAGGTACCCTTCCACTCTAATCGGGGTGATTCTGGCAAGGCTAAGGTGACAGTCTTAGCATGACAATCAAGAATAGCATGGTATGGGGACAACCAGTCCATCCCCAATATGACATCAAAATCTACCATATCCAAGAGCAACAGGTCAACACGGGTCTCAAGACCCCCAAATATAACTACGCACGAACGATGCACCCGATTGACTACAATAGAGTCACCCACTGGCGTAGCCACATAAACTGGAATATCCAGAGCATAGCTGGGCACAGCCAAATATGGTGCGAAGTAGGAAGACACATAGGAATATGTAGATCCAAGGTCAAATAATACTGAAGCACCTCTGCCACACACAAGAATAGTACCTGTAATCACGACATCTGATGCCTCTGCCTCTGGCCTGGCTGGTAAAGCATAGAATCGGGGATCTGCACCTCCCCTCTGAGCCGCGTCTCTAGGACGACCATCAACTGGCTGACCTCTACCTCTGGCCGGACGGTCTCTACCTCTACGGTCTCGACCTCCACCTCTAAAATCTCTACCCCCGCCTGCGGCTGGCTGGGCAGGCTGAGGGTCAGCTGGGGCCTCGAATCATAGGACGAGGACCTCGCTCCCTGAGAGTTGCCCGCCGCTATAGGGCAATTCCCGATAAAATGAAACTCGGGTCACCACAACCGTAGCAGCTCTTAGACCGATAGGGCTGCCGGCCCCGACGACCCGAATTGCCTCCACGAACACTCGAAGAGGCCGAGCATTAATAGGAGACCGGTCCGAATAATGCCCCCGAGAACCACGATCACCCGATCCACCCCGCGAAGCTCGAAGGGCGGAATGAAAAGGCTCGGAGGACTCACCTCTATCAAAGGATTCTCTGCTACCAGAGGAAGAAGCACCAAACCTACCCGAATGACGAGGCCTCTTATCCGAAGAATAACCGCCTCCCCTAGCAAGAGCCATCTCAACTCTGCGTGCTGCATTGGCTGCCTCCTGAAATGATATGTCACTCCCCACGCCCATAGCCATCCGGAGTCTAATCGGCTGATTAAGCCCATCTATAAATCCTGCGGACCCTCTCCCGCTCCGTGGGAAGTATCACCACCGCATGACGAGCCAAGTCAATAAATCTCGTCTCATACTGTGTAACTGTCATAGTGCCCTGATGGAGGCGCTCAAACTGCCTCCGAAGTAAATCCCGCCGAGTAGCAGGGAGAAACTTCTCCATAAATAGTTCCGCAAACCGGTCCCATGATAAAGCTGGGGACCCTGCTGGTCGAGTCAAGCAATAATCTCTCCACCAAGTCTTGGCGGATCCTGCAAGTCTGAAGGTACATAAATCAACTCCGTTTGTCTCCACGATCCCCATAGTCTTGAGAATCTCATGGCAACTGAATAAAAAGTCCTGAGGATCCTCTGATGCGGCTCCACTGAAGGTAGTGGTAAATAGCTTGGAGAACCGATCAAGTCTCCTTAAAGAATCAGAAGTCATGGCCGCTCCATCACCGGCATGAGTCGTGGTACCTGACTGAGTGGCCACGGCTGGCTGAACCACTGGTGCCTGAGGCTGAGGAGCTACTGGCTCAGGAGTACGAGCAATAGGAGTCTGGGCCCCTCCTCCAGCCTGAGAAGTAGGTGGGGCAACTGATAATAGACCCGCTCTGGCAATGCTATCCATAAATCCCGCTATTCCGACCAAAGCATCCCGGAGATCCGGGGTAATCAAAGCCTCTCCTGGGACCTGAGCTGGGCCCACTGGAGCTGTTGGAATCGGAACCTCCTCATCAATCTCAATATGAGGCTCCACCTCTGGGGTAGCTGCCTGGGGCTGAGCTCTACCCCTACCACGGCCTCTGATACGGCCTTGGCCCCTGCCCCTCACGGGAGCTGCCTGGGGCTCGGGCTGCTGGTCGGCGGACGAAGAAGCGCGTGTCCTCACCATCTGCGAAAGGACATAATAGAAATTCAATCAGTAATTGAGGAACAAGTCGCACGACAAGAAAGAACAAATGAGAGACTTTTTCCTAACTCAATAGACTCTGGAGGACAAGTACGGACGTCTCCGTACCTACCTCTCAAACTCTACTAAGCTTGTTCGTGAGTGGTGAGACCTATGTAACCTAGAGCTCTGATACCAACTTGTCACGACCCGGATTTTCCCCCAACATCGGGATCGTGATGGCGCCTACTCGTGGTAGCTAGGCAAGCCACTGTATTCATACTATCCTGTTTTTAACACAATTTTAATTAAATAAATGCGGAATACTTTATCGAAATGGAAAAATCAAATCACAAGGTGAAAATTATACTGAAATCCTCTACCCAAGACGTGGAGTCACCAACTCACAAACTACTATGAAATACTACACATAAAAGTCTGAAGGAAATATAACATAATTCTGTTTGTCTCGGAACAAAGAGACTGCAGCTAATAACATAAATAAAGAAAGAGACGCCGGGCCTGCGGACGTCTGCAAGCTACCTCGGTCTCAAATATGATCAACTCCCACGCAATCTATTTACTCCTGTTGCTGCTCCTGATCGTAACCTGGACCTGTGCAAAAACGCACAGAAGTGTAGCATCAACACAACCGACCCCATGTGCTGGTAAGTGCCTGGCCTATCCCGGCGAAGTAGTGACAAGCCTAGGACCAGACACCCACATAAACCTGTACAATTCAATATATATATGTGTACCACAAAATAACAAGAAATAATCAAGTATTAACACAATAAGGAATATCTTAAAGAATTCAACAATTATCCACAGTTAATAATTTCACAAGGAAAACAAAGTGTAATGTAAACACAAGTAATATCAATTCAAGAAATGGCAAACAGTTGCACGGCATCACCCTTCGTGCTTTCACTCTCATCCTCACCAAATAAACAAATAAAGTACACGGCATCACCCTTCGTGCTTTATCACTCTTCCTCACCCAAATAACAATCAAATAAGTTCACAAGGAAAAACAAGGTATAATGGAAACACAAGTAATATCAAGTCAAGAAATGGCAAATAGTTGCACAGTATCAACCAATTAAAATACGATGGAAAAACAAGTAATATTAATTCAAGAAATAGCAAGCAATTGCACGGCATCACCCTTCGTGCTTTTACTCTCATCCTCACCAAATAAGCAAATAAAGTACACGGCATCACCCTTCGTGCTTTTACTCTCATCCTCACATCCATAGTACGGCATGATCCTTCGTACATGGTTCAATAACAGGGCACGGCATGATCCTTCGTGCATAAATAAATAAACATGGCACGGCATTAACCTTCGTGCATAAATAAATAAACATGGCACGGCATCACCCTTCGTGCATTATCACTCTTCCTCACCCAAATAACAATCACAGTTAAGGGCAAAGAAGGAAATAATAATTCATAAACCGTCCCATCAAGGGCAATCAATGTTTATCTTCACAACAAGTCCCAATAAGGGAGAACCATAACAATTCATCTATAATATATCTCAAATTAATTATTTTCCAACGACTCACGGTCATACTAGACGCCAGTGTATGGATGCTCGTCACCACAGCCCATACACCGCACTCGATCACATAACACATAATACTATTCCCTCAAGCTAGGATAGAACAAACACTTACCTCGAATGCTTATGAACAATTCAATCCGTGGAAATGTCTTTTCTTTCAATTTGGCTCCAATCCAACCGTATCTATACACAATTGATTTAATATCATCAATTCTACTCAACAAACTAATTCTTAATACCAAATAACACTTTTACAACATTCTGCCATGAATAGTAAATTTCAACCCCGGCCCACATGGTCGGAATTCGGGGTTAGGACCAAAATCCGGTTACCCATCCCCCCACGAGTTCATGTATATAATTTGTTTCAAAATCGGACCTCAATTCGAGGTCCAATTCCCCAATTTATGAAAAACCCTATTTTCTAACAAAAACAAGAATTTTACCATGAAAACATTTGATTTCTAATGAAAAACATGTTTAATGATGTTAGGAATTGAAAGAATTAAGTAAAAAGTGACTTACAATCGTTTTGATGAAGAAGAAATCCTTGAAGAATCGCAAATGTGTGTTTTGGTTTTGTAAAATGTGAAGAAATGACTGAAATTCGTGTTTTTCAGGTCTCTGTGTTCGCATTTGCGAACATGGGTTCGCAATTGCGAACCCCGACCAATTTCTGGAGTTTGAAAAATAAGCTAAGGGTGGGAAGTTCGCATTTGCGAACACTGGCAGTCACAGGGATGTTCGCATTTGCGAACCAATGTTCGCATTTGCGAACACATGCTGTATAAGGCAGTGTTCGCATTTGCGAACAATGGTTCGCATTTGCGAACCAAGGCAGTATGGGAAATGTTCGCATTTGCGAACTATTGTTCGCATTTGCGAACATAGGCAACACTGGGGACCTTCGCAAATGCGAACAATTGTTCGCATTTGCGAACAAGGCTGGCTTCGCATTTGCGATCAAGGTTCGCATTTGCGAGCCTTGCCTTACATTGTCCCCTTCGCAATTGCGAGAAATTCTTCGCAATTGCGAAGCCAACAGCTGGGTGAAAAAAACCAGCAGTTCAAAATTCAGAATTTCATCCAACGGCCTATCAAATCTTTACCTTAGCCCCCCGGGCTCCAAACCAAACAAGTACACAACCTCAAAAACACATTATGGACTTGTTCGTGCGATCATATCGCCAATATCACTTCGTTTTAATCAAATCGAGCCTCAAACTCATGATTTTCATACTTTTGATTTTCAAAACTTCTTAACTTGGAACTCAATGTCCAAAACATCTCAAACGACATCCAAATGTCACCAAACTTTACAGAAATCACATATATAATATTTAAGACTTGTACCGGGCGTCGGAACCAAAATACGAGCCCGATACCAAGGTCTATTAATTTATTTCCTTTAACAATTACATCAAAAACAATTTCATAGAAAAATTCATAACTTGGGCTCTAGGCCTCAGAATTCGACTCCGGACGCATGTCCAAGTCCCATATTTTCCTACGGACCTCTCGGGACCATCCAATCTCGGTCCGGATCCGTTTACCAAAAATGTTGACCGAAGTCAACCATATCAATATTAATATCATTTTTATCCAAATTTCTCATAGAATTCATATTTTCTATCACAAAATCTTTCCAGCTACATGCTCGGATCGTGCACGTAAATCGAGGCAACATAGAATGAGGTTTTCAAGGCCTCAGAAGCTCGAAATTATTAATAAAATAAGTGATGACCCTTTGGGTCGTCACATGGGATTGGTGCTCTCGGATATGGAAACATTGTAATATTGTTGTGGTAGTGGCTTGAAAAGTATTTGGAAATATGAACAAATTTGTAAGTTGCTTATTGCCCTTGTTTGTGATCTTTGTGAAGTGTTTCTAGTTGTTGTTGTGATTGTTGTGATTTGAAACAATACGGTGGGATCGGGTTATGTGCCGCAACACGAAGTAATAAGGTGTGGGTTGGGGTGATAAGGGTGACCGAGGTAATAAGGGTTGAAGCGATAGAAATCGCCATTGAAATTGATATGAATACAATTGTGAAATCATTGATGTGAAATTGTGAAAGGAGACAGCAGGAGAGTTTGCAACTTGTAGGGCACTGATTGCCCCTTTGTTTGACTTGATTGTGCTTTCCGTGTGTGTTTGGTTGTTGCCTTCTTTGTTGATCTCTATTTGTACATGGGTTGAGGACTACTTGAAACAAAGTAAGTGTGGGAACATGTTTGGCTCGCTTCGTTATTTCTTGGTGTATCTGTTGGTTGTTTTATTATCGTGACTTATTTGTTTATAGCTTGAGTTTACTTGGGATAAAGCTTGTCCATACATACCAATACAATTCCAATGTACTGACGTCCCTTTTGCCGGGGGCGCTACATTCGTGTTATGATTGTAAGTGGGTCCATAACAGGTACTTCAGCTTATCGGCAGTAGCACTCTTCATCTTCCACTGGCCATTTTGGGGAGCCCCTTTCCTCTCGGGGCCCTGTGTGGCTCATGCCACTTCCATTTTGGAGTCTTATTTTGATTTTTATGTAAGGTATAGCCGGAGCCTTGTTACCGGCATGTATTGTATCATCCTGTTATATCTTAGAGGCTCCGCAGACAGTAAAATGTTGGATCATGGTCTTATGTAAATATATGTCGGGCATTGTAAATTTTGTAAACTTGTTAAGAAACTACGCGTGTTGTTATGTTTATAAAAGTGTGACTTCAATTATAAATTGGTTAACTCTTTAGTTTATAAGTAATGAATATTACAGGGGCAACACGTGGGTTAGGAAAGGCGCCCAGGTCCACTTGACTGGGGCTACCCGATCAAGAGCCGGTAATGTCTCTCTATTTGGGGCGTGACAATTAAGAAAACCAAAGGCTTATTGAACACGTAAACATGAAAAGAAGTTATTAAAGTAAACAAGAAGCTATTAGACTAAACATTGCCTACTAAGATAAAAAAAAATAAAAAATCTATAAAGTAAACTACTGAAAGCATAAATGAATATACAAACTGAGAAAGGGAAGGAGAATATATACATCAATAGAGAGAGAAGATTATGTACATAAATAAAAAGGGAAATAAAATGTTATCAAGTTATTATAGGCCAAATGTCAAATGTCATCAGCTCAAATAAACCCCCCCCCCCCCCAGAATTAGAATAAGCATGGTCCCTAACGTTTAACAAAATAAAATAAAGGAAGGGAAAAAGTATAGAGGACTCCCTATGTGGTTTCCGTGTCCATAGCATCATCACCACCCTCAGGCTCCTCCAATTGTATCTCATAATCCTCTGCTCCGGGAGTAGTTGGGTTGGTGAACATTTGTTGTACCGCCTCAGTAGTGTGGGTAGTGAGGTCTGGCTCCTCAGACTGGCCAACTGGTACCTCTGGTGTTGTTTGGTGCTGCTGGGTCTGTTGGTGCTGATGGATCTGTCTCCGTCAGCAAATCAAATGGGAGATCCGAGTTGCTACTATCTTGGTCATGGTGAAGTAGATCGATAAACCGGGTCTCATACTGTGTGACTGTCATACACCCCTGTTGGAACCACTCAAACTGCCTCTGGTAAGCATCCCTCTGAGTAACAGGAAGAAACTTCTCTAGAAACAACTCTGAAAACTGATCCCAAGTCAAAGGCGGCGACCATGCTGGTCTGGCTAAACAGTATTCCCTCCACCAAGTCTTGGCGGATCCAAATAGATGAAAAGCTGAAAAATCAACTCCATTGGACTCCATAATGCCCATGTTTAGAAGAGCCTCGTGGCACATATATAAGAAATCTTGGGGGTCCTCAAAAGAAGCTCCGCTGATGTAGTAGTGAAGAGCTTGGTGAACCTATCCAGCCTCCACAAGGCATCTGCGGACATAGCCGCTCCATCACCATCCTGTGAAACTACCCCCGACTGAACTACCACAGCTGTCTGAACTGGTGGAATCTGAGTCTGAGGAGCTACCTACTTTGGTGTACGTGTAGTAGGAGTCTGGGCCCTCCTCCATCCTGGGAGGTGGTTGGTGCTACAAGAAGCAATCATGCTCGGATGACACTCTCCATAAGGCCAACCAACTAGACCAAGGTGTCCTCAAGAACTAGGTAGCAATAAAACCCTATGGGACTTGAGCTGGGCCCACTGGAACTGTTTGGGATGGGATCGGAACCTCCTCGTCAAGGCCAAGCTGAGAGTCTGCCATTGGTGCTGTTGTTGTTGGTTGGGCCCTATCCTACCTCGGCCCCTAGCATGGCCACATCCTCTGCCCCTAGCGGGAGCTACCCGGGGCTTGGATTGTTGATCGCTGGATGAGGAAGCACGTGTTCTTGCCATCTGTGAAGAACAAAGTAGAAATTCAATAACCATTGAGAAACCAAATCGTACGACAAGAAAGAACAAATGAGAGATTTTTCTAACTCAGTGGACTCTGGGGACCGAGTACAGACGTCTCCGTACCGACCCCTCAGACTCTACCAAGTTTGTCCGTGAGTTGTGAGACCTATGTAACCTAGTGCTCTTATACCAACTTGTCATGACCTGGATTTCCCACCATCAGAGTTGTGATGGCGCCTACTCGTGGTAGCTAGGCAAGCCTACTCAGTTACCTTTCCATTACTACAACAATTATTTAACAATTTATAGCATCGATATAGAACATCAAATTTACTAAGAATAATAGCGGAAGTCTGATTTATAAATCTGAATCAAAACACGGAACAATCAATAATAGCCTCTACCCAAGATTTTGGTGTCATATTACTCACGAACTACTAAGAATATATTAAATACAATGGTCTGAAAGAAATATATAAGTTGTTTGTCTCGGAAACATTGAGGCAACAGTTTAAAAGAAAATATAAAGAAGAGACGCCAGGCCTGCGGACGCCTGCTAGGCTACCTTGGTCTCGAATGAAAGCCTGCTCCCGCACTAATGTTGTTGCTGCTCCTTAAAACTCGGACGTCTACAATAATGCACAGAAGTGTAGCATCAGCACAACCGACCCCATGGGCTGGTAAGTGTCTAGCCGAACCCCGGCGAAGTAGTAACGAGGCTAGACCGGACTCCACATAAACCTGTGTAGTTATAAATATACAGCGGAAATAGAATACAAGGAAATTAACAACATCAGAGGGGGAAACATGCTATGGGGACTACAATATTAATCGTAATCCAGAGTAACAAATTAGGGCAGCTTAGATTCACAATGAACAAGGAACCAATACTCAATACGAACACATGGCATCAATAAATGTTGTGGTATTCAACCAGGCCCATAACTACCATTATTGTGGCGTGCAACCCACTCCATAAGTACCACTATTGAGGCCTACAACCCGACCCATATCATTTATCATGTATCGTTGTTGCGGCGCACAACCCGATCCTCGCATATTATTGTTGTGGCATGCAACCAGATCCTCAATATCATTGTTACGACGCGCAACCTGCTCCTCAATATCATTTAATAGTTTGATTCCCCAAACAACAGTCACAACTAAGGGACATAAAAAAAATAAGCAAATAGTTGACAAAATCCCGGTAAGGGAAGGGAAAGAATCCAACAAGTTCAACCAAACATCCCAGCAAGGGAATAATCAACAACGCTTTCTCTCTCTTACTTTTCTTATCTTATAATTCACTCTACTATTTTGAGTCAATGCTCCAAAGAATCAAGTCATTTCATATACTTTCAATATTCGTATCACAATTCGAGCCAATGCTCCTAAGAATCAAATAATTATATCACTGTTAACATGTTATTCACAATATATAGAAATCTTCTAATTATCACGGAGTTCATAACCAAGTCATGATAATCACATTATAAGGACTCAAGGTCATGCTAGACACCAATGTATAGATACTTGTCACCGTGCCTATACATCGTACTCGATCACTTAGCAATTAGCAACAAGACTCAACTCATATTCCCTCAAGCTAAGGTTAAAACAACTTACCTCAAAGCCTTGAAATCTATTAATCCTCAACTATTGCTTTACCTCGCGGTTCCATCTCCAATTCGCTCGAATCTAATCATAGATTGCTCAATTACTTTAATAAACACTATATGAGTCAATTTGAATGCATAAAATGAATTTCCCAAATTTTTCTCAAAAATTCCCAAAATGCCCCAGGCTCACGTGGTCAAAACCTGAGGTTCAGACCAATACCTGATTACCCATTCCCCCACGAACTCAAATATGTAATTTATTTTTAAATCGGACCTCAAATCGAGGTCCAACTCCCCAATTTATAGAAAATCTAGGTTTTACCAAAAAATCCTAATTTCACCCATAAAAATAGTTGTTTCAAGTGGAAAACATGTTTAATGATGTTAAGGATTGAAGAAATTGAGTAAAAATAAACTTACAAATGATTTGGGATGAAGTTTGCTCTTTAAAAATCGCCTATGGTGTTGGGGTTTTGAAAGAATGGTAAAAAGTGAATAAAATTCGACTAAGTATAAATTTGATGGGCCTAGGATGTGGGAATTGCGAACTAGGGTTCGCAATTATGA
Source organism: Nicotiana noctiflora (assembly GCA_032618575.1). Taxonomy (NCBI): domain Eukaryota; kingdom Viridiplantae; phylum Streptophyta; class Magnoliopsida; order Solanales; family Solanaceae; genus Nicotiana; species Nicotiana noctiflora. Next base: position 219,322 of record JASVEL010002855.1, read on the forward strand.
ACCCAGGACCTGCAAACTTGGCAAATGCGAAGCCAAGTTCGTATTTGCGAACACTGTGCATTTTACGAGACTTCACATTTGCAATAGGAGGATCGCATTTGCGATCAAGCCTCCTTCGCATTTGCGAACAAATGGATTGCATTTGCAATCCCAGGCCAAGTCCCCAGACTCGCAATTGCGACTCAGTGCTCGCATTTGCGAGCTCGCAATTGCGAGTCTCCCTTCGCATTTGCAAAAATCACAGAAGCCCAAAATACCATATTTTCAAAAAATGGAAAATGCACTCTGATGCCTATCCAAAACTCACGTGAGCCCTCGGGGCTCCAAACCAAACATATACACAACCTCAAAAACATCCTACGGACTTAATCACGCTATCAAATTGCCAAAATAACATCATATTCATAGAATCAAGACTCAAAACACATGATTTTTCTTCTAAACCTCATAAACTTTCAAACTTGGAACTTATAGTCCAAAACACGTCAAACGTCTGATTTCGATCAAACTTCACAGAAAGTGCTTAAACAATATATAAGACTTGTGCCGGGTGTCGGAACCAAAATACGTGCCTGATACCACAGTCTTTTGATCAATTTCCATTTCCAATTTCCTTAATAATTTCATAAAAACAATTTCACAGAAAAATTCTTTTCTCAGGATCTAGACCTCGGAATTCGACTCCGGGCACATGCCCGAGTCCCATGTCTTTCTACGGACCTTCCGGGACCGTCCAATCTCGGGTCCGGGTCCGTTTACCAAAAATGTTGACCAAAGTCAATTTTAATTATATTAATATCAAAGTTCTTCAAATGTTTCACAGAATTCACATATTTCAACATAAATGTTTTCCAGCTACGTGCCCGAACTGCGCATGCAAATCGAAGCATGTAAAAATGAGGTTTTTAAGACCTCAGGAGCACGGAGTGGATAAGAAAATAGGTGATGACCCTTTGGGTCGTCACAAGACCAAACCATATGACTCAAACTTTCTACAAAGAACCAAATGCAAAGAGGTGGTTTAAACCTAAAAATTCCATGAGTCAAACTCAAACCCATTTAAAATTCCGTGAACTTCAAAATGCTCATTCATGAGAAAAAGTAGAACCGCATGACAAAATTGAAATTTCTAGACCATACTTCAGGATTAAGGTGGCTAAGCTGCAACTATACCATGAAGCCTTCTATGATAACACAAGAATACTTATCTAAACTACAAACTTAAATGTGAAAGTAAAATACATAAGATAACACTGAACCAAGTAAATGATATCTTGTGTGACTTAGCATAGTCCAAATCTTACACTTATACAATTCTCACAAAATCATTGATCATGCAACAGATTCCATGCCAATTATACGAAACTAGATAGATAAGCTAAGCATTAACTTAGAAATTTCAAAATAAAAATATAAGAAACTCTGCCAAATTTTAATTCCCTGAATGTCATTTTATCACAACTACACATATATCAAAAGGCTTCAGTACTTCAAGAGCTATTGCAGTTGAGATAATAGCTAGAATTTGAAAAGCAACATAGAAAAATGAAGAATCAGCAGTAGAACAGTAGCAGGAGCAGGAACCAGCAACAAAATAATCCAAGAAATGATCGAGGAAAACCACTTTAAACCGGTTTTGAATCCACAACAGTATCACATTAAGCTTAGAATCAGAACACAACCAAAACATAAACCCAAGCACTTGAATACCAACTAAACTCAAGTCATTTTAACCTTCAGCTATTCAGGAATTATTTCAGAGTGGAGATCTCAAGAATTTCGAAAATTCTAATGGAACAGTAAAATTCATGTATTTTCAGTCACCTATAGTTCTCTATTCTTAGCTCTTGGAATTCTGACTTGCAAGGCAAGAATGAAATGCCTTTATAGGCAAGCAAGTAGGGCAACCTTAGAGTTTTATTTTGCATTTCTAGTCCCCCCCCCCTAAATTTTATTTTTTTTCTAATTAATCCTTCCTTTTCTGACAACCTACCCAAGTTAAACTACCCAAAAATCTGAAATTCTGCTAAAACCCCTACTAGAAGCTTTCTTTTTCAGTTACATTAAATATTCCCTAAGTCCTATTTCCTAAACTACCCCCAAGTACCCTATTTTTACCCTGAAGACAAACCTAGGTCAAGCGGGTATGGGTTATGGATCCCAAATGGGCTCAATGTCTCAAAAGACATGGCCTCAAATTCAGGCCAAGCAGGATTCCCTAAGAACGGGGTCTGTATTGACCTCATACCCCAAATAGCAAAGCAAAATTAAAACAAATTCAGAAAACTTGAAAGAAACAAACAAATTAACTAATTAACGAATCATAAACAAGCAGGGAACTAATTAAGCTAAGTGACCAATTAATAAAACTAAACAAACCATAAAACAAATAAAAAGAGGGGAAACAACAAAGGTGGTTCACATAAATGATTTTGAAAAAAAAAAAAAAAGAACGAGCCTCACCAACTAAACTAGAAATCAAATTGAAGCACTGGTGCGACCGAAAACAGTGTAAAACATTTGTTCTTAGTGAAGAACAAATGAATGTCACTATTTTGTGCAAAAATCAACTCGAACCAACCAGCAAAACTCCTAGAATGACTTGTATGCACGATTGCGACTTTAGGCTCTTATGACTCGACCTTCGATTTGATATTCGAGGAGTTGTAAATATATTTGAAAGAATCTGATTAAATATTTGGGCTAGGGGAGGGAAGACGGTCCTAGGGTGTTAATTTGGGGGCGTTTGGTGGTGGCGTCGCCACAAGAGAAATTGTGGCGGCGCTGGGGTTCATAATTTCAAACTCAGATTTGAGGAGCTTGGGTAGGTTTTAAGGGAAGCTGGTTGTGGATTGGGGGTGTGGAAGCGGAGGTGAGGCTATGTTGTCAATTTGGTGGTGATTGGCCACCGACCGCCGCCGTAGGCGATTTCCGGCGGTGGTAGACGGCGGCTCAAGATGGAGGAAAATAGGGCGGTTAGGGTTTTTTGGGTCTCTAGGGTTTAGGGGTGAGAGACGGGAGACGAGGGGGTAGGGGATGTGTTAGGACATATATATATATTATTGGACCCCAAGTTCCTGGCCGTTAGATCATGAAACCTCGACGGCCAGGATTGATCAAGGAATAATGAGGTCATTTTAGGTGGTAAGGGGGACTGGACCGGGTCAAACGCGAGTTTAGGATGGGATTTGAGGGGTTTTCGACAGGTTTAGGGGTTTGAGCCTGGTTTTGAAATAGGTTTGCCCAAAAACTGGGCATTTTTATTAAGACCTTCAATTTCTTTTATTTCCTTTACTTTTCCTTCCTTTTTTTAGATTTTTGTTAAATATAAATAAAATAAAAAGGCATATTCAGATCCAAAAACTAACTAATTGCTTTCTCAAAAATTAATTAAGTCCTAATTTAAAAAAGAAAAATATGATAAATTCGATAGATAAAAGGTAAAATTCAAGAAGAGCTATTTTTGGTATTTTCTTTCATTAATTAAATAATTATCCTAAAAAGTGGAAAATTAGGTCCTAAATGCAAATGCACTATTTTTGTATTTTTTATGAATTATGTATATTAAACATGCACACAAAAATGCAAACAAACACAAAAATTATTCAATTAATTCCTAAAAAATCAAATAATTAAAGAAAAATCCTATTTTTAAGAATCCTGTAGGAGTAATTCATGCGAGGCAAAAATCATGTGCTCACAAGGGAGATAGTTATTAGAGAGAGAGAACAACTTTTACACTAATACCCATCAATTATTGATAAATCCTTGAAAATTATTAAAAAGGTTCTCATATTGAGAAGGTAAGAATCTATACCCTAGCTTTCAATTTCGATAAATTTAGAAAAAGTGGGAAAATTAGTAAGACAATTATTGGGTGTGGGGTGGATATCTTGCATGCGTGTATTCTTAAAGTATGTGGGGAGGTTTTAAAGTAAGAATGAGTCGAGGAATGGTAAAATCTTTCATAAAAGTCCCTAAAAACATTAATGCACATATAGGGTTGGATAAAATACTCAAGTGAGCTAGAATTATGATAGTTTTCTTAATTGTTGGTTCTATTTTATCATATTGCTAAATAGACTGAAGTTGCTAATATTCTGGAACATCTTAGAGTTTTAAGAAGCTCAATCGAGGTATGTATGGCTAAAACCCCTCTTCTTAGAATCGAATCCCTTGGTGTTCATGTAGTTAGTGTGAGTCCCCAATTTGATCACATTAGAATTAATTATTCCTAAGGTGTAGTGTTGAATGACACATGTTCAATATTGTTCTAAATTATTATCATGACATCTCTCCCTTTTGAGGATGTGTTTAAAGATGTGGAATATGTGTTAAGAAAGGTTTAGATTTCATGTCGAAAATCGAATAAGGGTTGCTATGCCAATTTATATGAAAAAGCCTCTATGTGTTTAGGATCTTCCAAGTTTTTGCCTTATGTCTATAAATGCCTTGCATAATAGGCCTTGTTGTTGTTGATGATAATGTTATTTGAATGTGTATAAAAGAAAACTTGAATTTTGAAATCCGGCCAAGTGCCAAGGATGACTTAACAAATGAGGCTACTCGTGCCAACATATTGGAAATATGAGAAAGAAATATGAAATGAGATGATTGATTGAAAGGTTGATGTCTCAAATGAGATGGCCTAACCGATCAGGCCGTGATCGGATGCCATGCCGCACATATAATGCTAATTGTGCTGGAAATGATGATTGAAAATAAGGATATGGTTGATGTCTCAAATGAGATGACCTAGTCGATCGGGTCGAGATCAGACTCTGTGCAAGGACATATTGATCTTGTGGATTGTGACATATCGGCACTTAAGATTTCCCAACCTAATAATATGGAAATTGATTTGAGAACTTATGTGACCCTCACTAGATGTTTTAGCATTGTTTGTAGCCCTTATTGAATTTATGATTATCTCCTTCTTGTTGTGACGACCCAAAGGGTCATCACCGTATTTATCCCTTTCTCCACACTTCCGAGGCCTTAGAAACCTCACTTTTGGTTGCCGTGATTTTCATGTGCAGTCCGGGCGTTAAGCCGAAAAATTTTTATATTAAAATATATGAATTCTGTGAAAAATTTGAAGAATTATGATATTAATATTGAAATAGTTGACTTTGGTCTATATTTTGAGTAAACAGACCCGGGCCCGTGATATGACGGTCCCGGGAGGTCCGTAAAAAAATATGAGACTCGGGCATGTGCCCGGAGTCGAAATCCGAGACCCAAAACCTCGGTAAAAGAATTTTTCTGTTAAATTATTTTCTAAAAGGTTTAAGGAAAATGAAAATGAAATTTGATCAAAAGTAATTGTATCGGGCTCGTAGTTTGGTTCCGACACCTCTTACAGGTCATATGTTGGTTAAGCGCTTCCGGTAAAGTTTGGTTGAAAACGGACGTCGTTTGACGTGTTTCGGCCTTAAATTTGAAAATTTAGAAGTTTATGAAATTTGAAAGATTTCTTGGATTCTAAGGCTCAATTCATTGATGTTAATGTTATTTTGGCGATTTGATCGCTCGAGCAAGTTTGTATGATATTTTTAAGTCAGTGTGCATGTTTGGTTTGGAGCCCCAAGGGCTCGGGAGTGATTCAGAGGTGGATCGGGGTAGTATTTCACGAACAATCGTAGCATGTTTACTGCAAATCTTGAACAAGTCATTTGCTCTATGCGAACGCGACCTTGTCACGTGTTCGCGATGACCAGTGCCCCAGCCATCTCTGCGTTCGTGTAAAACCCATCGCATTCGCATAGCACACTAAGCTCCTTCATCACGTTCGCGTGTACGCATTCATGTAGAACAACCCACAGGACCCCCACCAGTTTTCTCTTCGCGTTCTCATCATCCCATCGCGAACGCGATGCTTCATTTCTCCCCTTCATTGCGAATGCGACCTATGTATCGCGAACGCGATGACTTCCCATTTTTCCTTTATCGCGAACACGACTGGGGTGTCGCGAACATGATGAACAATTTTGCCCAGTGATTTTCATACACAAAACAGAACAGAATCAGGATTTTTATCCCATATCTCAAACTCTCTCTTCTCCACAGCTTTTTGGGCGATCTTTGGAGCCTTTCTTCACTAAAGTTTATTGGGTAAGTATTGTTTAACTCGTCTTCTTCATATTTTTCTTCAACATCAATCAAATGCTTAGGCCTAAACATGTGAAAATAGGTAGAAAATTAGAGAATTGGGTAGAGTTAGGGTTTTCAAAGAAATTGTGATTTGGACCTCATTTTGGGGTTAGATTTAAGAACAAATTATATATTTGAGCTCATGGGAGTATGGGTAAATTTATTTTGGTTTGAACCTCGGGTTTTGACCAAGCGGGCCCTGGGTCGATTTTGCAAATTTTGGGCAGAATGTTAGAAAGATTTTATTTAGGCATTTGGGTTGGATTGTTGAGTATTATTGCTGGTGTTAAATCAATTGTGTACAGATACGAATTGGAGCCAAATTCGAAAGGAAAGGCAATACTTAAGGATTGAGTTGGCCGTAAATGCTCAAGGTAAGTATTTGATCTAACCTAGCTTGAGGGAATAAAAGTTTTGTATATTTGCTATTTGTTATGTGTGGAGTCCGACATATAGGCATGGTGACGAGTATCTATACGTTTGGGGTCGAGTTTGGCCGTGGGTCTTTGTTGTGCTTGTTTTGAGATAATTTGGAACTCTTCAAAATTAAATAATGATTTATACATAATGTGAAGAGTTTGAGGATAAATTATGAAATACTAATACTTTGGAGCGTTGGCTCGAATGATAAATACTATTGAGTAGGAGATGAAAGTATTGAAAGGTGTTGTGAATAATCCCTTGTCGGGATAGTTGAATTTATTAAATATTTCCCTTGCCGGGATGTGAAAGTTACTAATATTGTTCCTGAATTGTGTTATTCCCTTGCCGGGGCATTTCTTTTTATTGTTTATTTCTCTCGCCCATTTGGTTGTGATTGCTGTTTGGGTGAGGAAGAGTGATAATGCACGAAGGGTCATTCCATGCCATGTTTTAACTATTTTTGCACGAAGGAACATTTTGTGCCATGTTTTAACTAGTTATGCACGAAGGAACATTCTGTGCCATTTTTAATTATATTTGCACGAAAGGTTATTCTGTTCCATGTTTTAACTATTTAAGCACGAAGGAACATTTCGTTTCATTGTTGATTATATTTGCATGAAGTGTCATTTCGTTCCATGATATGAGAGTTATGTGAGGGAAAGCACGAAGGGTGATGCCGTGCATTCTGTTTGATTGCTTTGGGTGAGGATGAGAGTAATAGCATGAAGGGTGATGTCGTGCAACTTGTTGAATTTCTTATTCTTTGGCAGTTATTATTGTGCCATGTTCTTAGTTACGCTGATAATTTTTATATTCGGCTTGTACTTCCCCATAGTATGTTTCCCTTTTTACTGTTTACTTGGTACTTCTTTATCTTTTTGTTATATATATATATATATATATATTGAACTACAAATGTTTATATGGGTGTCTGGTCCTAGCCTTGTCACTACTTCACCAGGATAGGCCAGACACTTACCAGCACACGGGGTCGGTTGTGCTGATTCTACACTCTGCGCTCTTTTGCGTAGATTTTGGTTTCGGACAGCAGTATCAGCTGTAGTGCGAGTATTGGTATTCCAACCATCAAGACACCGAGGTAGCCTTGCAGGCGTCCGCAGGACCCGTTGTCTCTTCTATCTTCACTTTTCAGTCTGTTATCCCATGTATTCGAGACAAACAGCTTTATATTTCTTTCAGACGGTTCTGTGTAGTATTCTTAGAATTTCGTGAGTTAGTGACGCCAGATTTTGGGTAGTGTTGTGTTTCAAACTTTCGCATATTTATATCATTTTGTTAAACTTAAAGTCTTCCACACATATTCAATTGTTAATAATATATTATATTGTTGAGAGTGGTTAGAGAAATATTAAATGTTTGGCTGGCCTAACTTCATTAGTAGGCGCCATCACGACGCCCGATGGTTGGAAAAATCTGGGTCGTGACACTTGTATTATTGTTCATTCTAATAAGATGGTGTTTAGTTATACATATTAGTACCATCCAACGGTACTAATGTCTCTTTTGCTGGGGGCGTTGTGTCTTAAATGGATGCAGGTGGTTCCCTATCAAGAAGTGGTGATCAACGTTATTATTCCATTCTCCTCCCATCAACCTTGGTGAGCCCCATTCCATATCGGGGTTATATATCTTTTATTCCCCATGAATTGTGTTTAAACTATAGTCGGGGCATTGTTGCCGGCACGTTTTTAGTACTCTTGTATCTATTTAGAGGCTCCATAGACATTATGTGGATTTTGTATGGGTTCTAGAAAGGTAAGACGAATTATGTTGTGTTTTGGACTCTTATTCTACTAAATCATAAAATGTATGTATTTTGGAACTTAACAATGAGGTAGTAAAATGAAATGAATTAGTAATGTCTATATTTACATGATCTATCTATTGTTTAACCAATAGAAATGCGCCTTCTCTTGATCGTAAGTGATTTGGGTAAAAAGTGTCTATCAGGCTTGCTCGACCGGGTCCACTCGGTTGAGCGTCGGTCACGCTCCCCGAGTTTGGGGAGTGATAAACTTGGTATCCGAGCCTAAGGTTTTAAAGTATTCTAGGATATCTTAGATCCATGTCATGTAGGGTCCTTATTATCGGTTTGTTGTCGACCACAACTATAAGTTGGAGGCTACTTGGACATTTAGGAATAACACCCTTCTTTGATATTCTGGATCGTGCAATAAAACTGATTGTGCAATTGTTCTTCCTCTAAGTCGTGCATTCTTTTAACTTTTAGTATGTGGCCTCTAAAAAGAGAGGAAGAATTGGCCAAGGATCCAATGCCACCTCGGAGGTGGCTGTTGATTCTCTACTTGATAATGTCGGTGGGTATCCGAGTGGTGAGGATAATTCCCTAACTACCACACCGCCTGATTCTACCGTACCTGAATAGACTACACCATTTCCTATATCTACCGCGTGTGCAACTATCCATCCCACGGATATTCCTATTCGACCTCTAACCCTAGTTTCCAATTCTGGTAACTCTGATGGAGATATTAGGGGAGCTATCCAGATGCTGACCCAGATAGTGGCTTCTCAGGCCCAAACATCGAATGTTTCTACCACATATTCTAGCCCAAATGGGGATTCTAGCGGTTCCAGGATAAATAGGTTTCTTTAGTTGGATCCTCCAGTGTTCACAGGTGCAAATCCCGAAGAAGACCAATAGGACTTCATTGATAAGATGCATAGACTCTCTGGGTTATGCGCACTACTGTGACGGATGGAGTGGAGTTGGCTGCCTACCGCCTAAAAGGGGTGGCATACTTTTGGTTTGAGTTGTTTGAGGACTCTCGAGAGGAGGGGATCCCTCTAGCGAGGTGGAGTGAGTTTGCTAACGCCTTCATGGACTATTTCTTGCATGCCGAGACTAGGGCAGCCTGTGCCACAAAGTTTGAGAACCTTAGACAGGGTAATAGGAATGTGTGGGAGTATCACATGGAGTTCGTGCACCTGTCAAAATATGTTATTCATATGATGCCCTCTATAGAGGCACGAGTGTGCCGGTTTGTGCAGGCCTTAAGCCTTTGGTTATTAATGAGGCTGCCACAACTGCCTTAAATTCTTATATGAACTATGGAAAGATGGCGGCGTTTGTCCAAGCTATAGAGACATGTAATCTAAAGAACAAGATGGAGAGAGAGGCTAGCAATAGGGCCCGATCCGCGGGAAATCCTGGAGATTCATTTGGTGAGGGAAGATCAGCTTTTAGGGGAGGGTCGTCATGGCCATCCCAATCCTATGCTCAATCTTCAGCCACTACACCACCAATAGAGCACAACAGCAACATGGAAGTCATTTTTGGCTCAATCAAGGTAGCAGGGGACCCCACCAGTAGGGTTGATTAGGAGGAAGATTCTAGCAGCAGTGGAGGCCCCTATACCCCAAGTATGGGAAGATGTATTTGGGAATCTGCTATATGGACCTACCAGTATGTTATGGGTGCAGGATGAGAGTCCATATTTAGAGGGCATCTCGAGCATCCCGTCGGGTGCAGGTAGGGGCACAACATAGCCGTCTAGTTCTGTAGCTGCTACATCTTCAGCACCCCCTCAAGCTCGAGGCACTCCAACACCAGTAGGTTATGATGAAACTAGGGATGATGCGTAGAATTTAAGAGGACCCAACCATTTATATGCTATGAGTGGTTGCCAGAGTGTAAAGTCTTCTCTAGATGTCGTCACAGGTATATTGACTGTCCAATAGTCTAATGCGTATGCCCTTATTGATCATGGTTCCACCTTGTCCTATGATACTCCTTATGTTGCTATAGAATTCAGTATAGAATCAGAACAACTTCATGAGTCGTTCTTCGTATCTACTGCAGTTTGTGAGTTTATCGTGTCCGCACGGGTTATAGAGATTATGTTGTCAAGGTATGTGGTTGGTACACCATAGCCGATCTCATTGAATTGGGGATGGTCTACTTTGATGTAATTATGGGGATTGATTGGCTTTATTCATGTTTTGCCAAGATTGATTGCCAAACTAGAATTATGCGGTTTGAATTTCCAAAGTACCCAATTGTCGAATAGAAGGGGGGTAATGTGTGCCAAAGATTAGGTTTATTTTTTACCTTAAGGCCAAGAAGATAATTAACAAGGGGTGTATCTACCATTTTGTACAAGTTATGGACATTGATGCTGAGGCACCTACATTTGAGTTTGTGCCAATTGTGAATGAATTCCCAGGCGTTTTACCAGATGAGCTGCTAGGATCCCACCAGATAGGAAGATTGATTTTAGGATTGATGTGATGCCAAAAACGCAACCTATATCTATTCCACCTTATAGGATGGCAACGACAAAATTGAAGGGGTTAAAAGAACAATTGAAGGATTTGTTAGAGAAGGATTTTATCCTACCGAGTGTATCGCCTTGGGGCGTACAGGTTCTCTTTGTAAGAAAGAAAGATGGTTCACTATAGGTGTCTATTGACTACCGAATTTTCAAAAAAGTCACAATCAAAAATAAGTACCCATTACCAAGGATAGATGATTTGTTTGATCAATTACAAGGTGCTAAGTACTTCTCTGAAATTAATTTATGATCCGGGTATCACCAATTGAGGATGAGGGAGCAGGATATTCTAGAAACAACTTTTAGGACCCGTTATGGGCACTTTGAATTTCTAGTAATGTCGTTTGGGCTAACAAATGCCCCGACAACTTTCATGGATCTTATGAATCAAGTCTTCAATCCCTTTATTGACTAGTGTTTATCGACGACATTCTTGTATATTCACGAAGTCAAGATAACCATGTTGATCACCTCAGGGCAGTTCTGTAGACTCTTCATCAGCACCAATTGTATGCGAAGTTCTTGAAATGTGAATTTTGGCTTGAATCTGTTACATTCTTGGGTCATGTCGTATCCAGAGAAGGAATAAAGGTTGATCCACAAAAATTGCGAAGGTGAAGAATTGGCCTAGACCTACAGCTCCAATAGAGATTCACAGTTTGTTGGGCTTAGCTGGGTATTATAAGAAGTTTATGGAGGGTTCTCTACTCTTACCTCTCCATTTACTAAATTAACGCAGAAAGCGTTGAGTTCCAATGGTCCGATGCTTGTTAAAGGAGCTTCCAGGAATTGAAATCAATATTGATTACGGTCCAGGTTAACTCTACCGGAGGGTGCAAATGGGTTCGTGTTATATTGTGATGCTTTAAGGATCGGGATTAGGTGTGTGTTGATGCAACATGGCAACGTTATAGCTTATGCTTCTAGACAACTCAAGAATCATGAAAAGAACTATCCAATACATGACTTTGAGCTTGCGGCAGTGGTTTTTGCATTAAAAAATTGGTGTCATTACTTGTATGGGGTCCATGTGGATGTATTTATAGACCACAGGAGCCTTCAATATTTTTTTCAAACAAAAGGAATTGAATTTGAGGTAGAGGAGATGGCTTGAGTTGCTTAAGGATTACGACATCGATATTTTATATCATTAGAGGAAGGCTAATGTTATGGCTAATGTTCTTAACCGGAAATCTATGGAACTTTTGGCTCACTTAGAGGCATATTTATGGTCGTTGACCAGGGAGGTTCACCAGTTGGCTAGTTTGGGAGTTCGTCTTGCACACTCTAATGAAGGAGGAATAATTGTGCAGAATAAGACTGAATCATCGCTTATGGTGGAGTCCAAGGAGAAGCAATACAATGATACATTGTTGGTACAACTGAATGAGGGGATTCATAAACATAAGACCACAACATTTTCTCTTACCATAGATGATGGCACACTAAGGCAGCAAGGGCGACTATGCGTTCCAGATATTGATGGTCTTCGAGAATAAATCACGACAGAAGCTAACACTTCTAGGTATTTCGTGCACCCAGGTTCTACAAATATGTATCATGTTCTCAAGGAAGTCTATTTGTGGAATGACATGAAGAGGAATATGGTGGACTTTGTGGCAAAATGTTTGAATTGTCAGCAAGTGAAGGACGAGCATCAAAGGCTCGGTGGGTTGGATCAAACATAGAAATCTTAATGTGGAAGTGGTAAATGATTAATATGGATTTGTGGTAGGGTTACCGTGCACTCACCGCAAGTTTGAATCAATTTGGGTTATTGTGGATCGACTCACGAAATTAGTACACTTCTTGCCAGTTAAATCTACCGACACAACGAAACAGTATGCTCAGTTGTATATCAAGGAAATAGTCAGGCTTCATGGCACTCTAATTTCTACCATTTCTAATTGATAGGCTCAGTTCACGCCCAATTTTTGGAAGAAATCCCAGCAAGGTTTGGGTACACGGGTGAATCTTAACACAACCTTCCATTGACATACTGACGGAAAAGCAGAGCGGATTATTCAGACATTTGAGGACATGTTGCATGCTTGTTTTCTTGATTTCAAGGGTAGCTAGGATGATCATTTTCCACTCATAGAGTTTTTTATAAGAACAACTTTCATGCTAGTATTCAGATGGTACCATTTGAGGCATTATATGGTAGGAGATGCAGATCTCCTATTGGGTGGTTCAAAGTTTGGGAAGCTGAATTGATAGGACCAGGCATCAAGCCATTGAACATGTTAAGATCATAAAGGAGCGGTTGAAAACGGCCTAGAGTCGTCAAAAATCCTATTTGGATGTTTGTTGCAGAGACTTAGAGTTCAAAGAAGAGGATTGGATATTCTTGAAAGTTTCTCCCATGAAGGGTATAATGTAGTTCGGGAAGAAAGGGAAATTACATTTGAGGTATATCGAGTCGTACAAAATCGTTTAAATAATTGGTCAAGTGGCATATAATCTCGAGCTACCACCCGAGATGTCATTAGTGCACCCTGTATTCCATGTGTCCATATTGAAGAATATAGTTAGAGATACATCCGCTATTGTGTAGGTTTAGACGATTGAGGTTAATGAAGGATTGTCATATGAGAAAATTCCAGATGTCATCCTTGATAGGCAAGTCCAAAAGTTAAGGAATAAGGAAATTGCCTCCATGAATGTGTTGTGGCAAAACCAGCAGGTTGAAGAGGCCACTTGGGAAGCCGAGGAAGAAATGAAGAAGAAGTATCCTTACTTGTTTGAATAGCTATGTAATCCTTTTTTTATGAACTTGTTACCTTTGGACTTTTTATCACTTGTTCAATTAATGTAAAGGTGTTCCTTTTAATTATATGTTACTTATGAGGCCACGATTGACATTGTTATGTGTTTTGTTACGTGGTTGGGTTGTGCATATATTTGTAAGATGTGTTTCTAGGGATCTCTGATAGGTGGATAGGCCTAGTTACAAAGGGAACTCTGGCAAAATTTTGGAAATCTAGGGAGTTAATTAAATTTGGGGATGTTGGTGTGTGGTGTGAAGACTGAGTTGCATAAGGTGCTAACGACATACCTTGATCCTCATTCAAGGATGAATGATCTAATATGAGGGAGGATGTAAGGCCCCGTAAAAAAATTCCGAAAAAAAAATGGATTCTGTGATGTCGAAGTAGGCGTAGAGGCACGGTTCAGACTTTTTGGATTGAACAGTATGCTACGGAGTTAAAGGAAAATATTTTGAAGAATTGTGCATTTCTGTGGTCTATTATGTAGCCGCATAATCATTCTATGGGACACAGAATGACCGCAGAGTAAGGCAGTCTTTTCGGTCAATTTTAAGGTCAGTTTCGCGGCTAATTATGCGATCGAAGAACTTTTTCGCAGAACGCATTTTAATCGTATAACCATCCTCAGACTGTGGCAGAGGAAGGTTTTGCAGCGCATTATGCGACCACGGAATGGGTCTACGGACCGCATAACGGGTGCAGAGTGAGGTAGGCTAGCCCATCTCCCTGGTCAATCTTTCGCGGTCATTTTACGGACCGCAGAAGCAATATATGGTCGCACATGCAACCGGAGATCTGGGTCGGTGATCCCATTTTGTAACTTTTAAACCCGACCCTATTCCGTTAAAAATATATATCATACACCATTTTGAGTTGTTTTCTAATATTTCTAGAGTGAGGGAGAGAGTTCTTAGAGAGAGAGAGAACAACCATCACACTAATATCCATCAAATCTTGATAAATCCTTGAAGATTATCAAGAAGGTTCTCATATTGAAGGTAAGAATCTATATCATAGCTTTTAATTTCAAAAATTTATAAAAAAAAGGAAAATTAGTAAGACAATTATTGGGTGTGGGGTGTATATCTTGCATGCATGTATTTTTAAAGAATGTGGGAGGCTGTGAACTAAGAATGAGTTGAGGAATCATAGAATCTTTCATAGAAGTCCCTAAAAACATTAATGCACATATAGTGTTGGGTAAAATGCTCAATTGAACAAGAATTATGATCCTTTTCCTATTTTTTGGTTCAATTTTGTCATATTGCTAAATATATTGAAGTTGCTAATATTATGAAATATCTTATAGTTTTAAGAAGCTCAGTCGAGGTATGTATGGCTAAAACCACCTCTCCTTAGAATCGAATCCCTTGATATTCGTGTAGCTAGTGTGAGTCCCCAATTTGATCATATTAGATTTAATTATTCTTAAGTTGTTGTTTGAATGACATATGTTCAATATTGTTCTAAATAATTATCATGTCGTCTTGGCCTTTTGAGGATGTGTTTACAGATGTGGAACATGTGTTAAGAAAGGTTTAGATTTCATGTCAAAACCGAATAAGGGTGGTTATGTCAATTTGCATGAAAAGACTCTATGTGCTTTGGATCTTCCTAGTTTTTCCCTTATGTATACAAATGCCTTACATAATAGGCCTTGTTGTTGTTGATGATATTATTTGAATGCGCAAAAAAGGAAAACTTGAATTGTGAAATACGGCCAAGTGCCAAGGATGAATTAACAAATGGGGCTACTCATGCCAACATATTGGAAAGATGAGAATGAAATATGAAATGAGATGATTGATTGAAAGGTTGATGTCTCAAATGAGATGGCCTAGTCGATCGGGCCGTGGTCGTATGCCATCCCGCACACATGGTGGTAATTGTGTTGGAAATGATGAGTGAAAATGAGGATATGGTTGATGTCTCAAATGAGATGACCTAGCCGATCAGGTCGAGATCGAACTCCGTGTAAGGACACTATGGTATTGTGGATTGTGGCATATCTACACTAATTTCCCAAACTAATAATATGGAAACTGATTTGAGAACTTATGTGACCCTTACTTGATGTTCTAGCATTGTTTGAAGCCCTTGTTGAATTTATGATAATCTCCTTTTTGTATTGTTGTTCATTCTAATAAGATGGTGTTTAGTTATACATACTAGTACCATTCAATGGTACTAACGTTCCTTCTGTCGGGGCCGTGCATCTTAAATGGATGCAGGTGGTTCCCTAGTAGGCAGTAGCGATCAGCGTTAGTAGTCCATTCTCCTCCCAGCGGCCTTGGTGAAGCCCATTCCATTTCGGGATTATATGTCTTTTGTTCCCCATGAATTGTATATAAGGTATAGTTGGGGCCTTGTTGCCAGCACTTTTGTAGTACTCTTGTATCTATTTAGAGGCTCCGTATATGTTATGTGGGTTGTGTATGGATGCTAGAAAGGTGATGGATTATGTTGTGTTTTGGACTCTTGTTGCGCTAAATCGTAAAATGTATGTATTTTGGAAATTAACAATGAGGTAGTAAAATGAAATGAATTATTAATGTTTATATATGCATGATCCTTTTACTTTTTAACTAATGGAAACACGCCTTCTCTTAGCAAGTTGGGTAGAAAGTGTCTATCATGCTTGCTCGATCATGTCCACTCGGTTGAGCACCGGTCATGCTCCCCGAGTTTGAGGCATGCCAGCTGGGGTAGAAGACTGTGCTACTACAACACTGGATAGGTTAGACAGTTTTGCAGTAGTTGTCTCCATCTGTTGTTGAGGCTCGCCAGTGTTTGGGAGACTCGCATCATAGAAAGTGGATAGGTGGACGATGAAGGAGTTGCTGCTAGTGGCCCTGAAGATGGAGGTGGAGGCATAATAGTTGTACTGCTAGAAGGCACGACTACTATCGAAGGTATGCTTGTTGACGTTGTAACTAACACCGAAGGCACATCAGACTGGCCCATGATAGTAGTTGCATGACCCTTGCTCTTCGGGTTCCTTTGGTCCTTTAAAGAGTACATGTGAAGGGATACATCACCCGAACCTCTACATCAAACTCTTTGACTGCATCTGTAAGATACTACGTGATAGTGTTTGGATATGAGTACGAGCTCTCACTTTGCCTACCGACCAGAGACATATTGGCTGACACGATGGCACCCACATTGAATTGGTACCCAGCCATGATGGTGGTAACTAGGACTACCCGTAGGACCGGGAGATTGTTTTAATTCTGGCTTGGATCTATTCGTCTCCAAACAAATATTTGCCAACCCTTAGCTTCAAAGTTGAGGGTGTTCCTTGAATGGGAACCCTGTTGTGATCCATGGTGGTGGTGGTTTCATCAAACCTAAATTTCAAGTTTCTCACTTTAGTTACCTTAGTCCCTTTCTTGATATGTGACGCATTGGCGTAGAATTCTCGAACTAAGTGCTCCTTGGCATCCACCACGCTTTGAGTGAACCATGTCCACTCTTTTCTCCCCCGAAAATGTCTTGACACATTCCGGTTGTAACTATCCAAGTCCTTTAAAACAAATTGATGCTCAAATGTGAGCGATCTCTAAACCTACCATTCTCAGAACCTGTTGAAAGCAGTAGGCTCACGAATTTGTCTTCCCAAACGTTTTTGTTATTAACTTCTCAAGGCCGACAACTCAGGTATCTCCCCCTCGACTGTCATTCAGAATATTATCATTATCGTCATTTGTAGTTAGTGTGGTGATAATAGGTGAATTTGACTATAATTATGCCCTAAATAATCACACGTTGTTATGGTATTATTGTTGTTTATGAGGACAAAATGCTTTGATTAGTGTTTGTTTGTGTGTTATAGGTACATGTGATGCAATAGATGCTAAGAAGAGTTATTTTGAAGTCATATGTTGATGAAACGGCCAAGAGAAGATCTAAGGTGAAAAGAGCTGGAAAAAGTAGAGGAAAAGCCGCAAAATTGTTCCTCCGCGGTTCATTCGTGGTCGCGGATGAACCGCGAATAAAGAGGCATTCTGAAGTTTTACTGTTCGCGGTCGGCTCGCGGCCGCGAACCAACCGCGGAAGCCGGCGCCCAGTTCTCCTAATTTGATTCAAACTTAGTTTTTGAAGCCCTAAAACCTCTATATAAACTCCTAGTTTGCCCAATAGAGGCATGTTGTCTTTAATTCAATACTTTTGCAAGATATTTAGTAAGAGTGAATCCTCTAAACTCCTTCTTTTATTTTATATCAATTATTTCTTTATGATTTCCATTATTATTCTTGTTTCTTCAAGCATGAGTAGCTAATTTCTTTTCTAAGGTTTTGATGGAACCTATGGGGTGATGAACTTATCATTTATGTGATTACAAATTGTGACTTAGATTTCTATTTGTTCAACTTCATTCTTGTTGTAGTTAATTGGTAGAGCTCCCAATTAGCGGTGCCTATTTAGTGTGCATAATTTGGAAAAGAGTGCATATTTAGGTATATTGTTGAACACCACACCTAGGTTATTGGAGGAATCTATAACTTTAGGCGTAAAGACGGGGTTAGGAATAACGAAGTCTTGGGTGCAATCTTAAATGAACTATTCAAATTAAAGCTAGCTAGGGTAGCTCGGGAGAGTGCACTAGTAAATTATTGTAATTGCTGGGGAGAGGGTTACGATACACATAGCGTGCATGATTGATAGAATATATTAATAATTTGTATGAGCATAACGATAAGGGATTCCATCAATAGGGGAAAATACCTTAGTCCTTCTCCATATTATCTTTACTCAACATTCAATTCTTTCTTTTGAGCATTCTTAATTCTTGCAAGTAGTTAGTCGAAAATCATACACAAATATACTCTAAATTTTGGGAACTTGATTCGGAAGTACTCTTGGGTTGTGAAAGTTATAATTGGTAGGTTAATTCTCTGTGGGATCGATCTTGGACTTATTAGACAAGGTTATATTGGCTACGACTGTTGCTTGGACGTGAATCAATTTTTGGCGCCGTTGTCAGGGAATTAATGGAATTATCAATTGCCATTGACAGAACTTCAAGAATCTTGTGTATTCAGGTTCTTTCTACACTTTACATTGAATATTTTGACGGTTGTTGATTTGTGTACTCAGGTGCATGCCTAGAAAATCTGCAAGGAATGGAGAACTAATTGAAGGACTCTCAGACCCCGAGCAAACTTTCCGGGCACGTAACAAAGCCATCAAACAAATTTAACAATCTCAACAACTAATCAAACTAGACTTCGACATGGGTAATGTAAATGAACAAAACCAGCAAGCCGGGCTAAATATGCAAGAGGCGCATGAGGCACAGGAAGGTGCACTGTTTGACTGGGCACAACCCACAACGGATAATTTGGCAATTGCCATCATTGTTCCAGCAATTCAAGCTGAGTCTTTCCAGATCACTAACAACATGCTTCACTTGTTGCAAAACAAGGGATTATTCTCTGGGTCTCAGGTTGAAGATCCACAGCAGCACCTAACGAACTTTCTCTCAATATGCAAAACACAAAGGCAACCGAATGTAACTCCGGAAGCTATCAGATTATTACTCTTTCCATTCTCAGTTACAGGAGCAGCACAGATATGGCTAAACTCACTCCCAATAAACTCCATTGCAACTTGGGATGAGTTATTCAAACAATTCCACAACAAGTTTCATCCACCTAACAAGACAGCTCAACAAATTGATGAGATTGTGAGCTTCAAGCAGAAACCAATGGAAACATTACATGAAACTTGGGACAGATTCAAGGGTATGCTTGTTATGTGTCCTCACCATGGGATTCCTGAGCATATGTTGGCCCAAAGATTCTACATGGGGCTTTCAGATAGTATGAAGAATATTGTAGATGCTTCAGCAGGTGGGGCTTTTCTGAGCAAGACTTGGAGAGAGGGCCAAAATTTGCTAGACAGGATGGCTCAAAATTCCGGGTGGACGTCCAGGAATGCTCCTATCACACCAGTGGTACACTCTGTACCTCCGGATCCATCCAACACTCTAGAGGAGAACATGGCAATTTTATTGACACAAATGAGCATCCTGACAAAGAAGGTGGAAGAATCAGGGGTTAAGCAGCAAGTTCACATTATAGATACTATCAATGGTGGTTTATGCACATCTTGCATTAGCCAGCCCATAGGTAATCCATGGGCTGCAGACCAAGAACATCATCATCAGCATGAGGATATGAACTATGTGGCTAACTATGGAGGGCAGCGACAAGGTAATCAAAACTGGGGCCAACAGGCTCCAATGCAGCACAAACCTCCCCAACCACAATTTAATGCAGCAGGTATGAGGCCACCACACAACATGGCTCCATATCCTAGACATCAGAATTTCGGCAATCAGTAGCAGGGATATCATCCACCTCTACCACCACATGGGGGTAGACATGACGATGGGTTTGCAAGATGGGAAGCTATGATGCAGCAGGTAATTGGGTCAAATGCCAAAACAAATGAGAGGATAGATGCACATGATGCCGCCATCAAGAATATAGAAGTACAGGTGGGTCAGATTGCTATGTCTCTCAACAATCGTCCTCAAGGGACATTTCCTGCAGATACAGAAACAAACCCAAAAGACCAAGTCCCAAAGCAGATGATGGCAGTGACTCTGAAAAGCGGTAGAGATCTTGATGCTGAGAATGAAAGTGAGAAAATTGACGGACAGGCTGAGACATCTACTCCATTTCCCATTGAACTGGATGAGTCCATAGGGTTGACAAAAGTTACAGTCCAGCCAGTTGCTGAAAATAAAGAAGCAAAATAGGGAACGGAGAAAGTAGCTGAAAAGGTAGAGCAGCAGATTGATGAGAAAGTGATAGACAAAGAAAAGTCCCAAGTCACCGGGAAGAAGAGGCTTCCACCACCATTCCCCCAAAGGTTGGCCAAACACCAGAAAGAGGAGCAATAAAAAAAGTTCTTCGAAATGCTCAAGCAAATCCAGGTAAACATTCCCTTAATTGAAGCTTTAAAAGAAATGCCTGGTTATGCTAAGATGATGAAGGATTTGATGTCACAGAAGTTTGATTTCCAAGACTTGGCCACCGTAACACTTACTCAGACTTGTAGTGTTGTGGTCTCCAGACCCATTGCTGAGAAGCTATCTGATCCAGACAGCTTCACCATCCCATGAACTATAGGGAATTATGCCTTTACTAAGGCTTTGTGTGATTTGGGGGCAAGCATTAATCTCATGCCCTTAGTCATTTATAAGAGGTTAGGCATTCGGAGAGCCAGGCCCACCTCTATGCTTTTACAGCTTGTTGACAGGACGGTTAAGCGACCATTTGGTATTATACATGATGTGCTTATCCGGGTTGGGAAGTTCGTGTTTCCCACCGATTTTGTTATTCTTGATTGCAAGGTCGACGAAGAAATTCCCATTATCCTAGGAAGACCATTCCTAGCCACCGGGAGAGCCATAATTGATTGTGAAACCGGGGAACTCAAGATGAGGTTGAATGATGAGGAGATCATCTTCAATGTGCAAAAATCCATGAGGCGCCCTAGTGAGTTCGCAAATTGCTCTCTCATTGATGCGGTTGATGTGATAGTGGAGACAGACGATGCAGAGTTGACCATTGAAGATCCACTTCAAGCATGCCTGATGAACATGGAAGAGGTAAATGGTGAAAGTTTAGCTGAATGGGTACTATCTCTGGAAGGCAAGGGATTTTGGCAGAGAGAGCTTGAGTTCGAGCCTCTACACTTAGAGAAAAGAGAGACCCCACCAGCAAAGCCATCCATAGAAGAACCACCAAAGCTTGAGCTTAAACCACTACCATCACATCTCAGGTATGAATTTCTAGGTCCTAACTCCATGTTACATGTTATTATCTCATCTAGTTTGCTAGATGTGCAGGCCCAAAAGCTTATACAGGTACTCAATTAATGCAGGACTGCCATTGGGTCGACTATGGCAGACATAAAGGGGATCAGCCCAGCCTATTGCATGCATAAAATTCTCCTGGAAGATGGACACAAACCTTCCAGGGAACATCAAAGAAGGCTGAACCCCAACATGAAGGATGTGGTGAAGAAAGAAGTAATAAAGTGGCTAGATGCGGGAATCATCTTCCCAATCTCTAACAGCAGCTGGGTTAGCCCGGTCGGATGTGTGACAAAGAAAGGAGGCATGATGGTAGTGAAAAACGAGAACAATGAATTGATTTCAACAAGAACCGTCACCGGATGGAGAATATGCATAGACTACAGGAAGTTGAATCTAGCCACCCGCAAAGATCACTTCCCACTTCCCTTCATTGATCGAATGGTTGACAGGTTGGTAGGGAGGTCCCACTTTTGATTTCTGGATGGATACTCGGGGTACAATCAAATCTCCATAGCCCCCGAAGATAGAGAGAAGACCTATTTCACATGCCCATATGGCATCTTTGCCTTCAGGAGGATGCCATTCGGACTATGCAATGCGCCTGCCACATTCCAAAGGTGCATGATGGGTATTTTCACCAACATGGTGGAAGACATTAGGGAGGCGTTCATGGATGATTTCTCAGTGGTAGGGAATTCATTCGATGAATGCCTTGCCAATCTGATAAGAGTGCTGAAACGGTGCATAGAAACAAACTTAGTGCTAAACTGGGAGAAGTGCCATTTTATGGTACAAGAAGGTATAGTATTGGGGCACCGGGTTTCAAGTAAAGGCATTGAGGTAGACCGTGCTAAAGTTGATGTCATTGCAAAGTTGCCTCCACCAACATCGGTCAAGGCCATAAGAAGCTTTCTTGGACACGCCGGTTTTTATCGGAGGTTCATCAAAGACTTCTCCAAAATATCAAACCCTCTCTGTAAGTTACTTGAAAAAGATCACCCTTTTGTTTTTTTTTGTGAATGTAGGATTGCTTTTGAGGAACTGAAGAAGAGGTTGGTCACAACACCCATCATCATTGCCCCCGACTGGGAGCAACCTTTCGAGCTAATGTGTGATGCAAGTGACTATGCAGTGGGGGCAGTGCTGGGCCAAAGGAAAGACAAGCTGATGCATCCAATATATTATGCAAATATAACTCTGAGTGGAGCACAGCTAAACTACACAGTGACGGAAAAAGAGATGCTTGCGGTCGTGTTCGCTTCGACAAATTTCGGTCTTATCTCATAGGATCAAAGGTAATCGTATACACAGACCATGTAGCTTTAATTTGACTATAATTATGCCCAAAGTGTGATTAAGGTTGTTATGGTATTATTGTTGTTTATGAGGACAAAATGCTTTGATTAGTGTTTGTTTGTGTGTTATAGGTACATGTGATGCAATGGATGCTAAGAAGAATTATTTTGAAGTCATATGTTGATGAAAAGGCCAAGAGAAGATCTAAGGTGAAAAGAGCTGGAAAAAGCAGAGGAAAAGCCGCAGCACTGTTCCTTCGCGATTCAGAGGAAAACAACTCAATTTACACCGAAATTCATAAAGTTGCCAAAACCTGACTTTCGGTACGCTTCTCGAAAAATTACAAAAGTCAGATATTCGGAATCCTCATCTCGGTACGAGTCTAGGCATATAAAATTTACCAAAATCGGACTCCATTTGCCCACTCAAATCAGTGTTTTGCTTCAATTTTAGGCCTAGGGCTCAAACCCACCTTTAATCTTCCATTTACAGAGAATTAACCAAGGATTTCATGTTAAAATGATGTAATTAAGCCACAAAACTTACCTCCGACGAATCTCCGATGAATTCCCAGCAATTCCCGTGAGTCTCTCTCTCTAGAACTCAATTTTTGGTGTTTTGGGGTGTTAACCCGCGACTGGTTCTGTTCTGTAATTAAACTCACTATCAGTCAAATTCCTTCATCACGTTCGCGATGCCCCTCACGCGAACGCGATGCCTTAGACATTTTCTTCATCGGGAACGCGACATGAAGTCACGCGTCCGCGAAGGCCAACTCCCCAATCTCCGGATTTTTACTCTACGCGAACGCGACGTGAAGTCCCGCGTCCGCGATGCCTTACCTTTTACTCTTATGCGAACGCGACCCAAACCATCGCACACGCGATGGCCAACTGGCCCCAACCTATGCGAACGCAGCATTGCCCTCGCGAACGCGATGCGTTACTGAACCTGGCCTACGCGAATGCGGGCCCTTCTCTCGCGAACGCGAAGGCTAAATCACTGCCCAATGATCTGCAATTTACAGCAGACCATTCCTAGCTTCCAAATGCCGGATGATGGTCCGGATTCACCCCGAGGCCCCCGGGACCCCAACGAAAACCACCAACATACTCCAAAACACGATACGAACTTGTTCCAAGCATAAAAACACCATCCTAAACATCAAAATCACCAATTACACACGGATTCAAGCCTAAGTTTCTTCAAAACTTCCTAAACTAACATTTGATCAAAAACCAGACCAAACGACGTCCGAATGACCTGAAATTTTGCGGACATATCCAAAATCACATAGCGAAGCTACAGGAATTGTCGGAATTCCACTGCGACCCTCAGATCAAAATCTCACCTACCGTTCGGATTTCGCCAAAATTCAACCTTAGCCAATTCAAGCCTATTTCTACACCGGACCTCCAAATTCAATTCCGATTGCTCCCCTAAGTCACAAATCACCTCCCGGAACTAACCGAACCATCAGAATCCGATTCCGAGCCCTCTAACCAAATAGTCAACTCCATGTTGACTTTCCTTATTCAAGTTTCCTTCAAAAAGGCTATATGCCTCATTTTCAATCCAATTCACTCCTAACTCACCTGATAGACTCTAACACTGATATAAAAGCATAAAACTTGTAATTACAACATAACGGGGTGGTAATTCCCATGACGACGGGTCGGACGTCACATTCTCCCCCTCTTAAGCAAACGCTCGTCCTCGAGCGGGTCAAAAAACATACCTAAAGTCTCAAACAAGTGAGGATATCTGCTCCGCATCTCCCGCTCGATCTCCCAAGTGGCCTCCTCCACGGGTCGACCTCTCCACTGAACCTTAACCGATGCAATCTCCTTGGACCTCAATTTTCTCACCCGACGACCCAAAATAGCAATAGGCTCCACATCATAGGATAGATCACCATCAAGCTGGATGGTGCTGAAATCTAATACATGAGACGGATCTCCAATGTACTTCCGGAGCATAGACACATGGAATACTGGATGAACGCTGGATAAGCCGGGCGGCAAGGCCAACTCATATGCCACCTCTCCAACTCTCCTAAGTATCTCAAAAGGACCAATGTACCCGGGACTCAACTTCCCTTTCTTCCCGAACCTCATGACACCCTTCATGGGTGAAACCTTCAACAATACTCTGTCACCAACCATGAAAGACAACTCTCGAACTCTACGGTCTACATAACTCTTCTGGCGAGACTGTGCTGTACGGAGCCTCTCCTGGATCAACTTTGCTCTATCCAAAGCATCCTGAACTAACTCAGTCCCTATCAATCTATCCTCACCAGGCTCATACCATCCCACGGGGGATCTACATCGTCTACCATACAATGCCTCGTACGGGGCCATCTGAATACTCGACTGATAACTGTTGTTGTAGGCAAACTCAGCAAGTGGTAGGAACTCATCCTACGAACCACCAAAGTCAATCACACAAGCTCGCAACATATCCTCCAGAATCTAAATAGTACGCTCAGACTGCCCATCTGTCTGAGGGTGAAATGTTGTACTCAACTCAACCCGCGTACCCATCTCTCGCCTGAAATGCTCTCCAAAACTGAGAAGTGAACTGAGTACCCCTGTCGGATATGATAGACACTGGGACTCCATGCAACCGAACAATCTCTCGAATAAAGATCGCTGCCAATCGCTCCGATGAGTAGGTAGTACTAACTGGAATGAAGTGAGCTGACTTGGTCAACCTATCCACAATCACCCAAACAGAATCAAACTTCCTCGCTATCCGAGGGAGTCCAGTAACAAAGTCCATAGTGATTCTCTCCCATTTCCACTCAGGAATAACAATGCGCTGAAATACACCACCGGGCTTCTAATGCTCGTACTTAACCTGCTGACAGTTGAGGCACCGTGATACATGTCTGACAACGTCCATTTTCATCTTTCTCCACCAATAGTACTGTTTCAAATCTTGATACATCTTTGCGGCTCCTGGATGGATAGAATACCGCGAGCTATGGGCCTCCTCTAGAATCAACTCACGAAGGCCATTAACATTAGGCACACATATCCGGCCCTGCATCCTCAATACGCCGTCACTATCAATGGTGACATCTCTAGCATCATCATGCTGAACTCTGTCCCTAAGGACAGCCAACTGTGGATCATCATACTGGCGCTTACGAATACGATCATATAGAGATGACCGAGATACAACACAAGCCAATACCTTGCTAGGCTCCGAAATATCTAACCTCACTAGCCGATTGGCTAGCACCTGAACATCATAAGCAAATGGACTCTCCTCAGCTGGAATATATGCCATGCTACCCATACTGACCGCCTTCCGTCTCAAAGCACCAGCCACCACATTGGCCTTCCCCGGATGATATAGAATAGTAATGTCATAATCCTTAAGCAGCTCAAGCCATCTCCGTTGTCTCAAATTAAGATCTTTCTGTTTGAACAAGTACTGGAGACTACGATGGTCGGTATACACCTTACAAGACACGCCGTACAAATAGTGCCTCCAAATTTTTAAGGCTTGAACAATGGCGGCTAGCTCCAAATCATGAACAGGATAGTTCTTCTCATGTGGCTTCAACTGCCGAGAAGCATAAGGAATCACCTTACCTTCCTGCATCAACACACAACCTATCCCCACTCTTGAGGTATAACAGTAAACAGTATATGAACCTGAAGCTGATGGCAATACTAACACTGGAGCTGTGGTCAAAGCTGTCTTGAGCTTCTGAAAGCTCTCCTCGCACTCATCCGACCACACGAATGGTGCACCCTTCCGGGTCAATTTAGTCAATGAAGAAGCAATGGATGAAAATCCCTGAACAAACCCGGCAATAATATCCCGCCAAGCCAAGAAAGCTCCTGATCTCTGTAGCTGAGGACGGTCTAGGCCAACTCTGCACCGCCTCTATCTTCTTCGGATCAACCTGAATACCATCACGAGACACCACATGTCCCAGAAATGCTACGGACTCGAGCCAAAACTTGCACTTGGAGAATTTAGCATATAGCTTCTCCTCCCTCAATCTCTCCAACACAATACTCAAATGCTGAGCATGCTCCTCCTGACTATGGGAGTAGACTAGAATGTCATCAATGAACACAATCACAAATGAATCCAAATAAGGCCTGAACACACTGTTCATCAGATGCATAAATGCTGCTGGGGCGTTGGTCGGCCCAAAAGACATCACAAGAAACTCATAATGACCATATCGGGTCCTGAATGCAGTCTTCATAATATCCGAGTCTCTGATCTTTAGCTGATGATAGCCTGAACGAAGATCAATCTTAGAAAACACCCTCGCACCCTGTAACTGATCAAACAAATCATCTATGCACGGTAAATGGTACTTGTTCTTCACTATCACTTTGTTCAATTGCATATAATCAATACACATTCGCATGGAACCATCTTTGTTTTTAACAAATAACACCGGCGCACCCCACGGGGACACACTAGGGCAGATGAAACCCTTATCCAGAAGCTCCTAAAGCTGCTCTTTTAGTTCTTTCAACTCAGCTGGTGACATCCGATAAGGAGGAATGGATATGGGCTGAGTGCCCGGCACCAAGTTAATGCCAAAATCAATATCCCTGTCCGGCGGCATGCCCGGCAGGTCTGAGGGGAATACATCTGGGAAATCCCTCATAACAGGTACAGAATCAATGCTAGGAGATTCAGCTCCCACCTTTCTCACAAAAGCTAAGTACGATAAACACCCTTTTTCAACCATCTTCTGAGCTTTTAAGAACGAAATAACACGGCTAGGGATGAAATCAGTCGAACCCCGCCACTCAATCCGAGAAATACCAGGAATGGCCAACGTAACTGTCTTAGCATGACAATCTAATATAGCGTGGTACGGAGACAACCAATCCATACCCAATATAACATCAAAGTCCACCATCCCCAACAATAGCAAATCTTCCTGGGTCTCCAGACCCCCAATAGATATAACACAGGATCTATAGACATGATCCACAACAATCATATCACCCACGGGGGTGGATACATGAACAGGTAAATCAAGACTACCACGAGTCGCACCCAAATAATGTGCAAAATAAGAGGACACGTAAGAATATGTGGACCCCGGATCAAATAGAACAGAGGCATCTCTGTGACAGATAGAAATGATACCTGTAATCACAACATCGGAGGCAACTGCATCACGCCAGTCAGGAAGTGCATAGAACCGTGCCTGGCCTCCACCAGATCTCTCCTCGCCCCTGGGGCGACCACGAGAAGACTGACCTCCACCTCTACTAGACTGAGATGGTGCTGAAGATGAGGGCTGATCCCTCTACTGAGTCCTGTCCCTGCGGAGTCGAGGGCACTGTCTCCTCATATGGCCAAACTCACCACACTCATAACATGCACCTGGTGCTGGAGAAGGGGACTGAAGGGAACCCCTCGCCGCAGAAGAACCCTGGGCTGAAGAAGTAGGTGTGACTCTAGGCTGGGAGGGCACTAAGTGATGACTGACCATGCTGAAACCCCTGTCGACCACGACCATAAGAACCTCCACTCTGCTCTGGGCGGCCTGAATAAGAAGGTCTAGATGAGCGACCTCTGCTCTGCTGGTAATGCCCTCTAGATGGAGCACCACTAAAACTGCCCGAACCACGAGGCCTCTTGGCCTCCCGCTCCTCTCTCTCTCGGCGACAATCCGCCTCAATGGAGCGTGCCATGTCCACAACCTGCTCAAATGATGATGACAAAACTCTCTCTCTGGTCATAAGAATGCGGATGGAGTAGTTGAGGCCATCAATGAACCTCCCGATCCTCTCCCTATCGGTAGGGATCATCCACGTGGCATGCCTAGCCAACCGTGTGAATCTAAGCTCATACCGGGTCACAGACATGTCTCCTTGAACCAACCACTCGAACCGGCGACGTAGCTCCTCGCGACGAGACCGAGGTATATATTTCTCTATAAAGAGAGTAGAGAACTGCTGCCATTTGATAGGTGCTGCTCCTGGCATGCCTACGCCTCTCAAACTCTTCCCACCAATCAAATGCGGGACCGATGAACCGAAAGGTAGTAAATGAAACTCGCTGGACTCAAGAATACCGGCCGTACGCAACATCCTCCGACACTTATCCAAGAAGCCCCGGGCATCCTCGCCCTCAACACCACCGAAATGGGGTGGCCGAAGTCTACCAACCTCTCAAGACGACGTCGCTCATCGTCGGGCATAGCCCGAACCATATGCTCTTGGAGCCGGTGCAGCCGGAGGAATGACCGGTGCAACCACCCGAGCGGGGACCGCCTCCGGCGTCTGAAGTCCCCGAACAACCTACTCGGTGTGCGAGCTGCAGGGGTCCGCCGACCACCCCCTGTCCGAGATGTCGCTACGGTAGCGGTAGCCGAAACTACCCGACCCAAACCGGAACACACCGATAATATCCGAGCGAGAGTCTCCCGAAGACCGGGAATAGCAATAGATACGGTCTGGCCCCTGAACTGGGGCCGCCGGAGCATCAACCACCGGGGGCTCGCTCCTGAACCGGTACCACGGGCGGGTCGGCTGGCACCGCCTCGACCGCCCTACCTCTACCTCTAACACGACCGCGCCCACGGCCTCTAACATGTGGCAATGGAGGTCATCCACCTCGTCCCGATGCTCGCGTTCTCGCCATCTGCGAGAGAATAGAATATAGAAGTTCAATTCTCAGAACAACAAGATCGCACGACAGAGTTCAAGAAAAGTGAAGTGTTTCCTAAAGGTTCGCAGCCTCCCGAGGATAAGTACAGGCGTCCCAGTACCGATCCACAAGACTCTACCAACCGGCTCAAGACTCATGAGGCCTAGTATAGGCTCTAATACCAACTTGGCAAGACCCCAAATCCGATCGTGATGGCGTTCAGCACATTGCTAGGCCAGCCTGACCGATTAATAACAACGACGGAGCTAGAAGCTCGCTTTATCCCTTTTAAGCATATCAAAACATGAAGCAACAGTGATACATATATCGAAAACGGGGAACCAAGTCCCAAAATATACCAACTCCCATAGACCAAAGGGTCAAGAGTCGTGAGCCTATAATGAACATAAGTGTATAAAGGTTTACAGGATACCAAGTGCGGAAAGAAATATCAATACAGAATCAAAAGACAGTAGGAAGGAATATCGGGTCCTGCGGACTCTGCAGCTACCTCGAATATCCTACAGAAGTCGCCTCGAACAGCTACCAGATCACTTCTGAGAGGTACCTGGATCTGCACACAAGGTGCAGGGAGTAAAATGAGTACTACCAGACTCAGTGGTAATAAACAGGGGTAAGACAGCGCAGATAAGAAATCCGCAATAAAGCACTATGTAAAGTTGTAATCAAATACCCTGTCACAGAATCAAAATCAACTGTACATGTACCAGCAAGTACCAGCAAAAATAGTATAACAGTTATCAGATGTAGCTAAATGCAATGCAATGCATGATATGACCGCTACGGCGCGTAGCCCGATCCAATTTGGGTACCCGTGCTCACTGTGGGGGTTCAGACTCCGGAGGGGCTCCTATAGCCCAAACACAATATTACTGCGGCGTGCAGTCCGATCCAATATATATACCGCTGCGCGCGTAGCCCGATCCACTACCAGTCAGCTAATATGAAAATACAGCCTCGCAGGCTCAAAAGTAGTTTTGAAAACATCTTTTATCATTTTTCAGTTGAAAACAGTAATATCAAGTTCCAGAGATTGGAAATAGCATGATAACAGAATAGCTACGGACTGGTAGTAACTAACATGTCAATATCATAAGACAATGATAACAATCCTCGCGGGATCCAATAACTGGCTCACAGCCCACAAGTATACTCAACTGTCCAAAAAGGAGGTTCAACGGCTCAAGAGTAGCCAATATCACGATATAGTATGCAACCATCCGAGAAGGAGGTTCGACGGCTCAAGAATAGCCTAATATCATAACACAGTATGAACAGGTCAGACTAAGCCATAGTCCCCAATCACAATCGACCCCGCACTCACAAGAGAGTACGTGTCTCGCCGCTATACAGCGTCACAAAGTGGTATACCGGGGTTTCGAACCCGCTGGTCATCACCCACATCTATTACTCACCTCAATACATGGCGACAACTACTCCGTAATGCCCTTTCCACGAGAATCAAGCTCCGCACGCATAGAATCTGATCAAATACAGTAAATACACATCAAATTAGACCAATGGAACGATACCCAGTCAAAACAACTCAATTTACACCGAAATTCACAAAGTTGCCAAAACCCAACTTTTGGTACGCTTCTCGAAAAATTACAAAAG
Organism: Nicotiana noctiflora; assembly: GCA_032618575.1. Taxonomy (NCBI): domain Eukaryota; kingdom Viridiplantae; phylum Streptophyta; class Magnoliopsida; order Solanales; family Solanaceae; genus Nicotiana; species Nicotiana noctiflora. The sequence goes on from JASVEL010002855.1 coordinate 250,404, forward strand.
TCACATATTCGGAATCCTCATCTCGATACGAGTCTAGGCATATAAAATTTACCAAAATCGGACTCCATTTGCCCACTCAAATCAGTGTTTTTCTTCAATTTTAGGCCTAGGGCTCAAACCCACCTTTAATCTTCCATTTACAGAGAATTAACCAAGGATTTCATGTTAAAATGATGTAATTAAGCCACAAAACTTACCTCCGATGAATCCCCGATGAATTCCCAGCAATTCCCCTCAGTCTCTCTCTCTAGAACTCATTTTTTGGTGTTTTGGGGTGTCAACCCGCGACTGGTTCTGTTCTTTAATTAAACTCACTGTCAGTTAAATTCCTTCATCGCGTTCGCGATGCCCCTCACGCGAACGCGATGCCTTAGCCATTTTCTTCATCGCGAACGTGACATGAAGTCACATGTCCGCGAAGGCCAACTCCCCAATCTCTGGATTTTTACTCTACGCGAATGCGACGTGAAGTCACGCGTCCGCGATGCCTTACCTTTTCCTCTTACGCGAATGCGACCCAAACCACCGCGAACGCGATGGCCAACTGGCCCCAACCTATGCGAACGCGGCATTTCCCTCGCGAACGCGATGCGTTTCTGAACCTGGCCTAGGCAAACGCGGGCCCTTCTCTCGCGAACGCGAAGCCTAAATCACTGCCCAGTGATCTGCAATTTACAGCACACCATTCCTATCTTCCAAATGCCGGATGATGGTCCGGATTCACCCCGAGGCCCCCGGGACCCCAACGAAAACCACCAACATACTCCAAAACACGATACGAACTTGTTCCAAGCATAAAAACATCATCCTAAACATCAAAATCACCAATTACACACAGATTCAATCCTAAGTTTCTTCAAAACTTCCTAAACTAACATTTTATCAAAAACCCGACCAAACGACGTCCGAATGACCTGAAATTTTGCAGAAATATCCAAAATCATATAACGAAGCTACAGGAATTGTCGGAATTCCATTCCAACCCCCGGATCAAAATCTCACCTATCGTTCGGATTTCGCCAAAATTCAATCTTAGCCAATTCAAGCCTATTTCTACACCGGACCTCCAAATTCAATTCTGATTGCTCCTCGAAGTCACAAATCACCTCCCGGAACTAACCGAATCATCAGAATCCAATTCCAAGCCCTCTAACCAAATAGTCAACTCCGGGTTGACTTTCCTTATTCAAGTTTCCTTCAAAAAGGCTATATGCCTCATTTTCAATCCAATTCACTCCTAACTCACCCGATAGACTCTAACACTGATATAAAATCATAAAACATGTATTTACAACATAACGGGGTGGTAATTCCCGTGACGACGGGCCGGGTCGTCACAGGCTGACAAGCTAAGTGGTAAGGCAAGTCTATAAGCCACCTCTCCCACTCGATCAAGTATCTCAAATGGACCAATGTACCTAGGGCTAAGCTTGACCTTATTCCAAAATCTCATCTCGCCATTCATAGGCGATACACGGAGCAATACTCGCTCACCAACCATGAAGCCACATCTCGAACCTTGCGATCCGCATAACTCTTTTGCCGCGATCGAGCCTAACAACGCTTGTCCTGAATGATCTTGACCTTATCCAAGGCCTCCTGGACTAAATCTGTACCCAATAACCGAGCCTCCCGGCTCAATCCATCCGACTAGGGACCGACATTGCCTACCATACAACGCCTCATAAGGAACCATTTGGATGCTGGACTGGTAGCTGTTGTTGTAGGCGAACTCTACTAAAGGTAGAAATTGGTCCCAAGAGCCTCCAAAATCAATAACACAGGCTCAGAGCATATCCTTCAATATTTGAATAGTCCTCTCGGACTGACCATCTATCTGAGGATGGAATATTGTACTCAACTGAACCTGGGTGCCTAACTCCAGCTAAACTGCTCTCCAAAAGTGCAAGGTAAACTGCGTACCCCGATCTAAAATGATAGACGTCGGCACACCATGAAGGTGAACAATCTCTCTGATGTAGATCTCAGCTAATCTCTCTGATGAATAGGTGGTGGCAACAGGAATGAAATGTGCTGACGTGGTCAGCCTATCAATAATGACCCAGATGGCATCAAACTTCTTCCGGGTCACCAGAAGTCTAGTTATGAAGTCCATGGTAATCCGCTCCCATTTCCACTCGAGAAGATCAATCCTCCAAAACACGCCACCAGGCCTTTGATGCTCGTATTTGACCTGCTGACAATTCAAACACCGAGCCACATATGCAACAATGTCCTTCTTCATTCTAGGCCACCAGTAATGGTGCCGCAAGTCCTGATACATTTTTGCGGTGCACGGGTGAATAGAATACCGAGAACTATGGGCCTCCGCTAAGATCAACTCTCGAATACCATCAACATTGGGAACACATACTCACCCCTGCAACCTCAGAACTCCATCTGCATCTAAAGTCACATTTGTGGCACCTCCCTGCTGCATAGTGTCTCTCAGGACACACAAATGAAGGTCATCAAACTACCGGTCACGGATACACTCCCATAATAAAGAATGAGAGACCGTGCAAGCTAAAACTCGACTAGGCTCATAAATGTCAAACCTCACAAACCGATTGGCTAATGCCTGAATATCTAGACCAAATGGTCTCTGGTTGATCAAAATATAGACAAGGCTACCCATGTTGGCTGACTTCCTGCTCAATGAATCCACCACCACATTAGCTCTCCCCGGTTGGTACAAAATAGTAACAGCATAATCCTTCAGTATTTCCAACCATCTTCGCTGCATCAAGTTCAACTCTTTTTGCTTGAACTGGTATTGCTGACTCTTGTGATCAGTGTATACCTCACACGAGACACCATATAAGTAATGCCTCCAAATCTTCAAGGCATGAACAATGGATGCCAATTCTAGATCATGGATTGGGTATTCTTCTCGTGGATCTTCAACTACCTCGAAGCATAAGCAATGACCCTACCATCCTGCATCAATACTGCGCCAAGCCCAACATGAGAAGCATCACAATAAATTGTATAAGGCCCTGAACCTGTGGGCAAAACCAATATCGGTGTCGTAGTCAGATCTGTCTTGAGATTCTAAAAGCTCTCCTCGTACTCGTCTGACCACCTGAACTGGACACCCTTCTAGGTAAACATGGTCATCGGGGCTGCTATAGATGAAAATCCCATACCAATTGACGATAATAACCGGCTAGCCCCTAGAAACTCCGAATCTCAGTAGTTGAAGTTGGTCGAGGCCAATTCTTGACTGGCTCAATCTTCTTCGGGTCTACTTAAATGCACGTTGCTGATACTACATAACCCAGAAATGCAACTAAACTCAACCAGATCTCGTACTTTGAGAATTTGGCATACAACTGGATATCCTTTAGAGTCTAAAGGATCACTCTGAGGTGTTGCTCGTTCTCTTCCTAACTGCGGGAGTGCACAAGAATATCATCAATGAAAACTATCACGAACAAGTCCAAATAAGGCATGAACATTCGGTTCATCAACTCTATAAATGTTGTTGGGGCATTGTTCAATCCAAATGACATGACCAAAAACTCATAATGCCTGTACCGAGTGCGAAATATTGTCTTAGGGACATCAGATGCCCTAATCCTTGGCTGGTGATAATCGGTTCTCAAATCTATCTTTAAAAATACCTTCGCACCCTGCAACTGGTCAAACAAATCATCAATCCTCGGTAGTGGGTACTTGTTCTTTATTGTCACCTTGTTCAGCTGCTGGTAATCAATGCACATCCTCATCGATCCATCCTATTTCTTCACAAATAGAACTAGTGCACCCTAAAGAGAAACATTAGGTCTGATAAAGCCTTTCTCAAGCAAATCTTGCAACTGATCCTTTAGCTCCTTCAGCTTTGGTGAGGCCATACGATACGGAGGGATAGAAATGGGCTGCGTGCCTGGGGCCAGATCAATAAAAAATCAATATCCCTGTCGGGGGGCATACCTGGCAGGTCTGAAGGAAAAACCTCTGGAACTCCCGAACAATAGGAACTGAGTCAATAGAAGGAACCTCTATGCTGGAATCATGAACATATGCCAAATAAGCTAAACACCCATTCTCAACCATGCGTTGAGCCTTAACATATGAAATAACATTGCGAGTGGCATGTCCTGATGTCTCTCTCCACTCCAATCAGGGCAAATTTGGTAAAGTTAAGGTCACGGCCTTGGCGTGACAATCCAGGATCGCATGATATAGGGACAACCAATCCATCCTCGATATAATATCAAAATCAACCATGTTTAGAAGCAATAGGTCAACACGAGTCTCAACACCCTCAAATACTACTACACATGAATGATGAACCCCGTCGACCACTATAGAATCATCCACTGACATGGATACATATACAGGAATACCGAAGGCATCACTAAACATAGCCAAGTAGGGAGAAAAATAAGATGAAACATCTGAATACGTAGACCCAGGGTCAACCAGCACATAAGTATCTCTAATACACATCAAAATGGTACCTGTAATGTTTGCACTTAAAGACTCAGCCTCTGGCCTACATCTAGCGACCTGAACTCCACCTCTAAGACCTTTACCTCCACCTCTGCCACCGCCTCTAGCTGGCTGGACAGGCTATGGAACCTTTGGTGCCTGAATCATAGCACGAGAACTCTGATGTTGGGAGCTGCCATAAACTCGAGGGCAATATCTGACAATATGCCTCAGATCACCACAAGCATGGAAAGACCTTGTCTGCTGCGGTTGAGCACCCCTCAACCTCGGGCAAACCCTCCTCTTATGACCACACTCACCATACGCATAACACTTACACGAACGCTGCAACTGAGGAAACTGAGACTAACCCTGTCAACCTGAATGACCACCTAAAGTACCATGAGTGACGTGGGGAGCTGATTAAAAAGGCCTGAGATGATGGCCTCTACCATAAGAACCTCTACCTACTGACGAGGTATCATTGAATCTGCCTGTGCGACGGGGACTTTTATCTGACCTATAACTGCCTCGTTGTGACAGGACCACCTCAACTCTATGGCCCACATTGGCCGCCTCATGAAAAATGATCTCACTCCCAGCCTGAGCCACTATACCCAACTGACCTGTCACCGCTGGCTGAACTCATGGAAGCAAACCTGCTTGAATGACACTCTCTGTGAAGCCTACCAATCAGACTAGAGCATCCTGAAGATCTAGGGTAAACACGACCCTTCTTGGGACCTGAGCTGGGCCCACTAGGACTGTTGGGGCTAGTACCTCCTCCTCTAAATCAACCTGAGGCTCCGCCTTTAGAGCTGGTGATGGGGGCTAAGACTGCTGCGCGGTAGAAAAGGAAGCATGTGTTCATGCCATCTGCAGAGGAACAGAAAAGAAATTCAATTGGTACTTGAGAAATAGAACCACACGACAAGAAAGAACAAATGTGAAACTTTCCTAACTTCGCAGCCTCTGGGAAAAAATACAAACGTCTCCATATTGATCCCTCAGACTCTACTAAGTTTGTCCGTGAGTAACGAGACCTATGTAACCTAGAGCTCTGATACCAACTTTGTCACGACCTGAATTTATCCCACCATCAAGCGTCGTGATGGCGCCTACTAACGTAGCTAGGACAGCCAAGCATTACACATTCTCTATCCAAACTCAACAATAAAATATTCTAACAATAATTAAATAGTGCAGAAGACTTTAAGTTTAACAAAATAATATAAAAATGCGGAAGTTTGACAAGTCATCACTACCCAAAATTTGGTGTCACTAGCTCACGGACTACTATAGAATGCTACATACAAAGTCAGAATGAAAAGAAAATACATAGTTTTGTCTCGGTACAATGAAAACAAACTGAAATAATGAAAGGGACTCCGGCTTGTGAACGTCAGCAAAGCTACCTCGAATGTCCCTAGACTGAACTCAACTCCCAATCAGCTACTGCTCTGGTCCAAGAGCTGCTCTGGTATCGTGATCTGTGCAAAAGAGCGCATAAGTATAACATCAGCACAACCGACCCCATGTGCTAGTAAATGTCTGGCCTAACCCCGGCGAAGTAGTGACGGGGCTAGATAGGACCTATCATAATTAACCTGTATATATATACATGCAATAACAGGAAATACACGAATTTAAACTACTAAGAGTGAGGGGAGCATATTGTGCTGATATAACAATTTAGGATACAAGGTAAATAGATAAGGAATGAAACGGTACAACTACAAGGTCAACGAGAGAAATAAATCAAACATGGCATGGAATGTACCTTCGTGCATTAACAATCAAAACATGGCACGGAATGTCCCTTCGTGCATCAATAATCAAAACGTGGCACGAAATGTTCCTTTGTGCATAATTAATCAAAAGATGGCACAGATGTTCCTTCGTGCATTATTAATCAAAATATGGCACGGAATGTTCCTTTGTGAATAATTAATCAAAACATGGCACAGAATGTTCCTTTGTGCAGAATTACTCAAAACATGGAACGGAATGTTCCTTCATGCATAATTAATCAAAACAATCGTGCACGGCATCACCTATCGTGCTTTATCACTCAACTTCACCCAAACAGCAAACACAAACAATGGGAAAAGGGGAATAAACAAATAATAAGAAATATCCCGGCAAGGGAATAACACAAATAACAACTAATTCCTGGCAAGGGAATAATAACAATAACTTTCACAACCTGGCAACGGTAATACTCAATATATTCAAACCATCCCAGCAAGGGATTAATCACAACTCCTTTCAATACCTTCACCTCCTACTCAATAGCATTTATCATTTGAGTCAACGTTCCAAAAATATTAATATTTCACAACTTATCCTCAAACTCTTCACATGTGTAGAAATCATAATTTAGCTTAGAAGAGTCCAAAATTATCTCAAAAACAAGTACAAACAAAGACCCACGTCCTGTTAGACTCCGGTGTGCAGACACTCGTTACCACGCCTATACATTGTACTCGATCATTTAGCAAATAGCATCTATGATACTCTAATCCTATTCCCTCAAGCCAAAGTTAGATCAAACACTTACCTCAAAGGTTTACGGCCAACTCAATCCTTAAGCAATGCATTTCTTTTCGAATTTAGCTCCAATTAAATCGTATCTATACACAATTGATTTAATATCATCAATGATACTCAACAATCCAACCCAAATGCCTAAATATAATGTTTCCAACATTATGCCCAAAATTTGCCAAACCAACCTCAGGCACGCTTGGTCAGAACACGAGGTTTGAACCAAAATAAATTGATTCATACCCCTACGAGTTCAAATATATAATTTGTTTTAAGATTCAACTCCAAAGTTGAATCGCCCAAAATTCTCAAAAATCTAACTCTACCCAAAAGCCCTAATTTCTACCTTGATTTCATGTTTTTAGGCTTAGAATTTAGTGATTAGCTGAAAAAATAATACGGAAAAAATGTTAGGATTACTTTCCCAATGAGTTGTGGAGGAAAGGGAACTTGAATTTCGTCTATGGAGGGTTTAAGAGAGAGGTCTGTGTGAAGAAGATGGTAAAATCCTGTAATAGCTATTGTTTTAGGCTTTTAAAATCACTGGGCGAAATTGCCCTATGCGATCGCGTGAAAGGGACTGCTATCGCGGAGAGGAAAAGCTGGAAGCTGCGCGATCGTGTGAAGATTTATGTGATCGCGTAGAGGAATTCCACTGGGGTGGTCTATTAGCTATGCGATTGCGTGGTCGCGTACGTGAACGCGAACGCGGAGAAGAGGAACTGGAAGCTATGTGATCATGTGAAGGATGATGCGGAAGGAATCGCCAAAGCAGTGCGGTCGCGTGGATGATGCCGCGATTGTGTAGAACAAAATCTCTGTGCAAAAATTGCAAAAAATCTGCCAACTTTTCTAAGTGTAAAAATACCTCGAACCACCTCCGAAACACTCCCGAGCCCTCGGGGCTCCTAACCAAACACACACACTAACTCAATATCATCCTACAAACTTGCTCGAGCGATCAAATCGCTAACATAACATCAAAATCAAATAATCAAACCCCAAAACTCATAATTTTTATTTCAAAGTTCATAACTTCCAAATTTCCCATTTTTAGTCCAAAACACGTCAGACGGCGTCCGTTTTCAACCAAACTTTACAGATAGTGCTTAACACATATTTAAGACCTGTATCGGGTATCGAAACCAAAATACGAGCACGATACCTATATTTTCTAATTCATTTTTATTTCCATTTTTCCTTAATAATTTCATAAAACAATTTGACAGAAAAATTCTTTTACCGGGGTTCTGGACCTCGAATTTCGACTCCGGACACATGCCTGAGTCCCATATTTTTCTACGGACCTCTCGGGACCGTCACATCGCAATTCCAGGTTTATTTACATAAAATGTCGACCAAAGTCAACTATATTAATATTAATATCATAATTCTTCAATCTTTTTACAGAATTCACATATTTTAACATAAAAACCTTTCGGCTTCGCGCCCGGGCTGTGCACGCAAATGGAGGCAACCAAAAGTGAGGTTTCCAATGCCTCGAAAGCGCAAAAAAGGGAGAAATACGGTGATGACCCTTTGGGCCGTCACACATCATCATCACACCAAATCTAAAATTTTAATATCCCTAGCACAACAATATAAACCCCTGAGTCCCTAACAAAATAGCAGCAGGACCACAAGCATCAAATGTTGATGATCCATACTTCTACAGAAACTAAAGAATGGATCTTGCCTCGACCTGCCCTACCCTATTAGAAATTTTCAAAAATAACAATTGCCCTGCCCCGCCCCATTTAAGGTTATCCTTGCCCCACCCTGCCCCGTTTTGCCCCAATTGCCATTCCTAATGGACAATAAAATCAGCAGGTAGAATAAATTTTCCCACTTGAACTAGCACATCCTCAATAGTTCCTTCTGCATAACTAGTGACCTATCCGCCAAATATAAAGTGATTGTAGTCCAAGCACCCCCAATCCGAGTTTCTTGAACAATGATGATGGTATCAAATTTATACTATCCCCTAAATCACACAGGACTCTACCAACTTCTTGTTTTCCAAGAGACGAAGGAATTGTGAAATACTCCTTCAACTTAGGAGGGAGTTTACTTTGAACTCTAGCACTGCACTCTTTAGTAAGTGCAATTGTTTCAAACTTTTTATGTCTTCGCTTGTTTTCCATAATATCTCTGAGTTACTTTGCATACTTAGGAACTTCCTACAAAACTTTCACCAAAGACAAATTCACACGCATTTGGCTCAAAATATCTAAGAATGTCTTGTACATAGCATCATATTATTGCTTTTGCAATATTTTTGGAAACGGATGTGGTGGCATTGTCATCTGGCTTTTCTTTCTTATTCTCCTTAACGGTCTTAGGAACTAATTCTCCTTCAGGTCTAGATGTGTACCTCATTTTTATGGAACTTCTTCTAATACTTTTCCATTTCTCAAGGTAACCGCATTTACTTGAGCCTTAGGATTAGGTTCAGTATCACTCGAGAGAACACCAGCAGGTCTAGTATTTTGATTATTAGCCATTTCCCCAAACTATCTCTCTAGATTTCTTAACTCTGTGGGTAACTGCTGATTCTCAACCCCGACTTGTTGATTCTCAGCCATACCTTTCTGATTATTTATCAAGAGATATTTTCATCATGTTAGTTAAACTCTCCTCTACTTACTGTGGAGTTTGAGGTGGATGATTGTAATTTGCTTGAGGCCTGATATTCTGATTTCCACCCCAAGAGAAGTTAGTATGATTCCTCCAGTTCGGATTGTATGTGTTACCATATTGAGCATGTTGATTCATCGACTCTCTAGCTTCTTGCCCCACGTAGTAGATGGATTTAGGATTCACGGGACATATGTCACTTGTGTGACATTCACCACATAACTCGCAGCAAGTAGACATCAATTGCACATGTTGCATCTGTTGTGCTTGGTGTATTGTCATTTTATTCATCTGATTTGCTAATCTCACTAAGCTCGATCAAACCTGATGCCTTTTGTTTAAGTGCTCAGTGTGGTTCCCAATCTCCTTGCCAATTATTATCATTAGCAATGAAATTGTTTAGCAAGATTTGGATCTCACTATATGGTCTTGCCATGCAACTACCCCTACATGCTGAGTCAAGATTCATCTTTGATGCCCCATCCAACCCATCAACGAAAGTGTGACCAACACCTCATCAGTCTGACAATGTTGTGGAGTCTCTAAGTAGCTTCTTATATCTTTCTTAAGCTTGTCGAAGAGTCTCACCATCTCGTTATTAAAATAAAAATTTTGGCTCCTCAGTGGCTTTGTCTTATTTGTAGGGAAAAACTTGATTAAGAATTTCCTCGCTAGATCATCCCAGTTGTGGATTGAGTTCGCGGGCTCCTTTTGTAACCATTCCTTGGATTCCCCCATCAGTGAAAAGGGAAACAATGTCAGCTTGACATAGTCCTTAGAAATGTTCAAATAATTGTAAGTATTTGTAAATTCCAAGAAGTTATGAATGTTCCTCTACGGGTCTTCATGAGATAGACCCACATATTGCCCCATGGATTGAATCAGTTGTACCATGTACTATTTGAGTTTAAAGTTACCCATGATTTCAGGCTTCAAAATTAGCTTAGTCATAAGAGCCAGACTGGGCGTTGCACCCTCTATCACCGGACGCTTTTCATTACCTGACATTCTATTGGTTGTGGTTGAACTACGATGTCCAACTCTCTTTCAATTCTAGTTATATCTTCCACTTCCATCCTCACTCTATTAAGTGTTCATTCGATTTTAGAATCAAGAGGAAGGAGATGTTTGCGGTTCTACACCTCCGCATTCAAGAGAAGAGCTTGCGTTATCACAAATAAAGCAAACAAGAAAAAACTTGAACAAATAATGAATAAAAGCTTAACTTAACTAAATAATCAATAACTAAGTCCTCGTCAATGGCGTTAAAAACTTGTTAGTTCCCAAGTACACGCATGTATACATGATCGTTAAGTAATAAAGTGACTCGAAATTCAGATGTCGGACCCATATAGACCAAGATTTATCGTTAACTAAGCAAACTAAAATCAATTAATTTTCCAATATATTTAATATTGATATTTTTCTATTAATCTACTATTGCGGAAATTAAATAAATAACAACTAAATTATCGAGAATGCAGTTTTGTATGATGATATTTCACTTCAAAGGAAATAATAATTTCAGGGTTGTGGTAGGTTTATGAATCCTATTAAGTTTAATAATCGCTCATTAATCCAGATTATCTATGGTTGCTAATTAACCGGATCGTTTATATGAATATCATGTTCCCAAAATACTATTCGCCCGCCCACAATATATCAATCCTATATTATGGTACTGAGTCTATGCGGTATACAATTAAGCAAGACTGATAGGCATATTCCTATCCTAATCGTGAAATTGTTCCCCCGAGCCACGGGTTCAGAAACAAGCTCTCTATTATTCTACTCTAGTCTAGACATGGTTTTCCAAGCATAGCATAGATAGTAGGGTGAATTACTAGCTACAACAATTCAGTAGTTAAAACTAGAAGTAAAGAAACAACCACAAGATGGTAATATGAATTAATGAAGATGTAATTAATAAACATTATATTCATGTCAACCACAACCCTAGAACTAGAGTTCTTAGCCACTCATGTTTGTCGTAACAATTTTCTAAGTATTTTGCATAAATAAATTACAAAGAAAAGAAAAAGGGATGAAGAACTTTATGATTTTCTCCTCCAAAAGTTGTCCACATGATGTCTTGCCTCCGATTGCAAAACTCCTCTTAAAATAGTGTTTAATGACTATTTATATGTGTAGGGAAAAAACCCAAATGAAATATCCAAGTTCAAAACTAAATAGGAAATACAATAGGCTTTAAACCCCCGAAACATGCTCGCTACAGACCGTGCTTCGCGACTTCTATAGCACGCTCCAACTCGCCTCAGGCCTTACCTCATCAGCCCTGTAACATGCTAGGCATCTCGCTTTGCTAGCTGAAAAGTGAGGCTAAATTGCTCGCGCCGCATGATTTTTAGCGAGCAAAGTCCCTAGCCTCGCCTGTTTATTTTTAATTTCAATTTTTGTTTCCAACTTTTCATTCCAACTCTCTTTTCTTTGTTTTTCTTCTTTCTCATTCGTTCTTTCTTCATCAATAATTCTTCTTTTGCCTTGTTTCTTTTGTTGTCTTCCTTTAATTTGCTTTTCAAATATTACTCATCACTCTATAATCAAATAATCATGAGCCAATCATGACATCAAAGTTATTTCCATCTTCAAATAATCACGTGCCATTCTTGTAGTGCATAAAATACACATAAAATCTCTACTTTGGTTCCAATTTCGTCTTCAATTTATCTACACATAAAATAAGCTCAATTAAGCACAAATATAGTGTAGTTTAGCATTAAAGCCCCAAAATATAAGATAAGTAATGCACAAAAAATATGTAATTATAGTCAAACATCATATACCAATATCAAACTCTTGCAACAATAGTACCCATCTCATCAAACGTGCATTGGAATCTTTTTTGCTCATGAGATAACAGAGTGCCACATGATGTGTATGAACAGTCATTTTTGCACCCATCAAGTATGGACGAAACTTTTCAATAGCAAACACAATGGGAAGAAGCTCTTTCTCCGTAATAGTATAGTTGGCTTGGTCACTATTCATGGTCTTGCTTAGATAATAGACCGGATGAAAGATCTTGTTGATGTGTTTCCCCAAAATAGCTCCCACTGCTACATCACTTGCATAACATATAAGCTCCTAAGGAACACTCCAAGTTGGAGCGGTAATGATGGGAGTAGTAGTTAACTTGAGCTTTACTCGAAGGAATCAATTCATTATTGTCATTGGTGACAACCGTCATGCCCTCTTTTTTGGGACACATTGAACCGGAGAAGTCCACGAACAATTGGAATGGGGTACACAACCCCGACATCCAACTACTTGATGACCTCCTTTTTGTCAACCTCTTGCATGGATTCATTAAGTTTCCTTTGATGTTCAATAGATGGTTTGGCACCTTCCTCCAAGTTGAACTTGTGCATGCAAGGGCTTATCCCCCGAATATTTTCCAAAGTCCATCCTATAGCCTTCTTACTCTTTTTAGAACTACCAAAGTGGAATCTACATGCACGTTAGTCAAAAAAAGAGGAAAGAATAATCGGTAAAGTAGAAGAAGGGCCAAGAAATTCATACCGAAGATGTGGAGGCAATGGCTTCAACTTCAAAATGGGAGGCTCCTCAAATGAAGGCTTTGTTGGAAGAGTGGTTCTATTCTCAAGATCCAAAGACAATTCGCGAGGCTTAAAAGTGTACGACCTCAATCCTTACAAAGCGTTCACATATTCCATGTATCTCTCTATTTCTTTACCATCACAATTGAGCAAGATGACCTCCAAAGTATCATCCACATTCATCACGGCACTTGATTCATCAATAATCATATTGGTAACTAAGTCCACACCTCATTGCTATTGGGCTACCTCATAGACGTGCACACATGGAAAACCACTTGCTCATTACCAACCCGAAAAGTAACTTCTCCGTCTTCAACATCAACTAGAGCCTTCCCTATAGCAAGGTAAGGTCTCCCAGGAATAATTGGCACCTCATAGTCAACCTCACAATCAATAATAACAAAATCCGCCAGGAGAATGAATTTATCAGCATGAACCAACACATCATCAATTATACCCAATGGTCTCTTCATGGTACGATCCGCCATTTGTAACCTCATAAATGTGGGTCTTAATTGAACAATTCCTAAAGTCTTGAACATTAAATAGGGCATTAAATTGATACTTTCCCTAAGATCACAAAGAGCTTTAGCAAAGTCGGCACTTCCAATAGTATAAGGGACTGTGGAAGCTCTGGGATCTTCCAATTTATGAGCCATTGAGTGCACAATTGCGCTCACTTGATGAGTCATCTTTATATTTTCATAACCGGGCATTTGCTCTAACGCCGTCGCCGGCGGTACATTGATAGATAGGCTCTTTATCATGTTAATGAACTTTTTGAATTGGTTCTCGCCATTTTTCTTGGCAAGCCTTTGAAGGTACAAAGAAGGAAGCCTAGGCATTGGTGCCTTAGCCTTTGGCACTACCGGTTCCGGTATGTCAATAGTGTTCTCCCTAGATGGGTTCACTTCCTCATGAGTCTCCTCTATATTTTCATCAATATCGATCCTCACTTCATTATTTGCTTGCACTTCATTTCTCGGCATCTCATCTTCTTGTACTGCTTGCTCATCATCCATAATTTTCCTTTAACTTGAGGTGGTTGCATCCCATCCTTTTCCACTCCTTGTAGTAACGACCATGGCATGTCCCGTGTTATTCCCACCCTTTGGGTTCACCACTATGTCACTTGGTAGTGCCCCCTTAGGACGAGTCTTTAAAGTTTGTGAGATTTGCCCCATTCAACTTCCAAATTGCGAATTGAAGTGTTGTGAGAGGCTAGTTGATCATCAGAGTCAGTATTCTTCTCCATCATTTGTTTAAACATGTCTCAATTCATCCCATCTCATTGTTGGAAGAATTTGGACCTTGGGAAGGATAATGATGCAGGTTGCTCAGTTGTTGATACATTGGGAGGCTTTGAAAACCCGACCCTTGATTCCCTTGGCTATTGTTCCACCCTCTTTTGTTGTTTCCTCCACAATATCCTTGACTATCGCCACTCCAACTGCCTAGGTTGTTTTGACCATTCCAATTTCCTTGACTCTTTTGATTGTTCCAGTTCTCTTGGTTGCTACCACCATTCCAATTACATTGGTTGTTTGAATTTCAATTCCCTTGATTTCCGTGAGGTCGCCATTATTATTGATTCGGGCCTTGAGAGTTGGTTCTTTGCCCTTAGAAGTTATTCACATATTGAACTTTATCCTCTTTTTCATTGTAAGATTCATTTAATCAAACCCATTATCAACTTGCACAAAATTTTCCACACGGTTTTGCACTTAATGACCATTTTTCCTTCTCTTGTTTACCATCATACTAACTCCCTCAATTGCATTGACTTGCTTAGGACCTTGCACTTGTTGAATTTGAGCCTTGGCTAATTGATTTATTGTGGTTGTCAACTCAGCAATTGCTTTCCCGTGATCATGTAATTGTTTATGCACATTTGGATCACCTTGAGGAACATTTGCTCTACTTTGCCATGTCGATGAAGTATCCACCATTTCATCTAGAATCTCACAAGCTTCCGCATATAGCATTGCCATGAAATTTCCACCGGCAAGTTGGTTGACCACTCATTGATTAGTAGTATTGATTCCCCTATAGAAAGTTTATTGAAACATAGCCTCTGTCATGTCATTGTTAAGGCACTATTTTACCATAGTTCGGTACCTCTCCCATATCTCATGCAAAGGCTTATTGAGTTCTTGTTTTTATGCTAGAATTGCATCCCTAAGAGTATCCATATGTCCGGGAGAAAAAAACTTGAAAATAAATTTCTCCGCCAGTTCACCCCATGTATGGAAAGAATGATTTGGCAACCTTTGTAACTAATGCAAGACCTTCCCCCAAAGAGAGAAAGGAAATAGCATCAACTGTAAAGCATCCTCGGAGATATTTGTCTGTTTACTCTCCCAACAAATGTCCATAATGTCCTTCAAATGTTTGTACGCATTTTGATTTGGAGCCCCAGTGAAGAATTCCCATTGCTCTAACAATGTGAGAATAACATTGATGATTTGAAAGTTGCCCACCCTAATACAGGTGAGACTATGGCACTTGCATATCTTGAGGCGGTCTACCTCGTCTATTTGCTTGAGGTGCAAGAGGAACCTCTTCAACTTGATCATTTTCCATGTCCACGTCCCCCATAGGCATGTTTCCAAGAGGATCATTGTTGTTAAGATGCATTATTTCACTTACAATTATTTCACCAAAAAGATTAGTAACACAGAAGGAAAAGGAGATAATTCTCACACATAAAATCAAATATATAGCTAAATCTGTTTTTAGCTTCCCAGCAACGACAACAAAAATTGATCTCATCCAAGTCACACCTCTATTCGAGGTTATGAAACAGTCGATGTAATAGTAATACCCAACTAAGAGTCAGGGTCAAATTCCAGAGGGAGCTATATGAATGAGATAAAGTAGTATATATTTGGACTAAGCGTGAAGTATCTAGATTGCACTTCCACAAATATGGTTTCTTTTTACTTCTAAAATTATGCTAAAAATTGCAATTCTAAAAATATGAAACTAGGAAATATTATTTTTGGTTGTTTTTCAAATATTGTAAGAGGCCTAGGGCTATGACCTTCACCTAGGTGTTTGCCTAACGGGTTTTACTATCTCTTGGTTCAACCCTTTAATGTGACTATCAATCTCTCGATTTTGTCCCAAATTATTGTTAGGCAAGTTTTTCTAGACTAAGTCTCCCTTTCTCAAGTGGAGACCAAGTTAAATAAGAATGAACTAATATTTTCAACAATTAATTCTACAATAAAAAAGCAAGAACAATGCTAAATAATACACACCCAACTATATACAAAACATAAATTAAACACTCATTAGATTTACAAACTAGGGTTGACACAATCCTAGTTAAAATCTAACTACTCATAATGGGCATGGAAGAAAATAAGGAAGAAAAAATGACAAAACTCATATCGAAAGATTAAAAGATAAAAATTCAATGTTAAATCACCAAAGTAAGCTAAAGTTGCCTAAATCAATAAGGAAAAATGGCTACAGGAGTTCCAATATTTAACACTTGACCTAATTTCGTGAAACTAGTCTATTTATGCAAAGCTAGAAATTTTGGACAAAATTGACCTTTCAGAGGTTCTGCTGCCGCACAATTCCATGTGTGGTCCGCACTTCTCTTCAAACTTGACAGGATCTGGATCGGTGGTCGCACAATTCTAGAATGCCGCCACGTCTTGAATGTTCTATGGTCCACACAAATCTTGGTGCAGCCGCACTGGGTTCTTCTAAAGACCACACAATTTTGCCTTTGTATCTGCAGTTGTGTCTCATTATTATTTTCCACAAGGTACCTTAGCATATCCTTGATCACTTTCAGGTCATTGGGGTACTTTGTTACTATTCATTTCATAAGAAAAAGTAGAACCATTATAACAAGTGGTTGGGGGAGGATAAGAAATATAAGCACAACCATGAAAGTGACTATTTTGAGCACAACCATGAAAGTGACCATTTTGACCACCACACATATTACACACATTCAGCAAATATGATTGAGTTGGTACACATAACTTGCTCTCGAGAATATTTTGAACATTTTACCACGGATGATTTACTTCACAATATGTATACAGATCAAAAGTAAGATTACCAACACCTAAATTTCCATAATTCAAAAAAGTCATGTTTCTCAAATCAATGAGTGAAATAAAATAAAAATTTGAAAAATAAAACAAAATAAAATAAATGTTCAAACTTGAAACCTAGCAATATGTACAGCTACAGCTACACCATTTGTTCCCCAGCAACGGTGCCAAAATTTGATCACGCCCAGCTCTAGTCCTTAAAAGGATAAGTGATCGCTGTAAATATAATCTGGTCTAAAAGTCCGGAGTAGAATCCTACAGAGAACTAAGGTTTCACTATAACTGTTCAATATCACTCAGAAAATAATCTTGAACAATTCCTAAGTTATAAATATTAAGATTCTTATGTCTAACTAATTAACTAACAAATTAAAGAAGTAAGTTAAAAACTAAGGATACTAAGGGTTCGAGACAAGATTAGAAAAGCATAGAGTTATGATTTTTTTAATTTTCAGAATCCTTCCAGCTACGTCTTCTACAGTTTTGCCTAAGTTTTCTCTACTGACATGATCATTTGACTTATCATAATTCTCTCTCGAGCAACTATAATAATTTACTAATTATATTCTCTCGAATTACGCTAGCTCGCACTTTTCCACCGCTCACGTATAATCACGTCAAAGCTTCTTTATCTCTAATACCGCTTTGAAAATCATCGTATTGATCACTCATATAATTTGGGAGTGATGTTGTTCAACAATAACCTAAATATGTATCCTTTCTCAAGCAACACATAATAAATAGGCACAGTCAATCGATGGTCATATAATAAACTGAAATAAGCACGTAGTTGAACAAGTAGATAAATTTAAAGGTTAAATTATATTAGATGCAACAAAAAATTATCCATCAAACCCTAGATGAGAACGTTTAGCTACTCATAACCATACTAACAAACATAATAATAATTGAAAGCATTCAAATGTAGATTAAGGAAGAACGTAAGAGAAAACTCTTGTGATCTGTTGCTTTCAAGTGTTCCGTAGCCTTTTCCCTCTCTAATTACCCATCCCTAGAGTGGCTTTGTCTACTCAAAACATCCTCCCCCGTTCTTAGGCATGTTTAGGGAGTATTCATAGGCTAGGATTTTAGTCCATGCGTTCAAAAATAGTGAGGAAATAAAAGTGGCTCGGATAAGCATCGTCGGCTCGAGGCATGTCAGAGACGCCTACATTTATGTTCGAGGCACGGTCAGGGGCGCCAATGACAGTTCCCTGGACAAGGCCTTATACTGTCTGTGGCCATGACTTTTCATTGCCTTGCACGTCTTCTTTTATTGCTCCATTTTGTAGCTTTGAGGTAGGGGTGTGCATTCGAATCGATTTATCGATAAATCGAATCGATTATTTGTTATTGAAATCGAAGAAATCGAAACCTTATTGAAAGAATAACGATAAGCATATGTACAAATCGATAATCGATAAGTAATTATCGATAAGGGTTAAAATCGAATCGATAAATCGAATGCATACCCTTAGACTGTAGACGCTTGTTAAATGAGTAATTATTTATTTGTGTAGATTGATATAACATACAGAATGTATATATATTCCACTACTATTTTGAAAGCAGCTATACAATATTATTTTTCCTAATCTATACCCTTTCCTTTACCCTAAATCCCTTACTCTATTATTTCCTCTACCACATTTAAGGAATGATAATATATAATCAAGGGAATGAAGTTCAAATTAATGAAAAACAGGAGTGTTGGTGGCATACATTTGATCCCTTACTTTAGTTTTGTTGCATGTACTTGTTGACACAATTTTTATATTATAAATGATGCTCGTCTTAGTTTAGCTTCTTTTTGTCCATATTAGTTAGGCGCGTTTATAACGATATACTTTCCGTGGAATCCCGTAGATTTTCTTATTGGTGTAATCGATAACCGAATCGATAAATCAAAATCAAAAAAATCGAAACCTTATTAGAATGATTATGATAAGTGTCACACCTCCCTTTTTACTACCACCGGCTTTGTACCAATCCAATTGGAAAGATACGTAGGGTATACCTCAGTGTTCAAATACCCGAGAAGGATATAACAACAAAAAGGAAGGAGTTTTTCCACATAAAGGACAATCGGTTCGGGATTTTTATTTAATTTTCAGAGTCGCCACTTGGGAAGATAATGGTATCCCAAGTCACCTGTTAATCCCGAATCCAAGGAAGTTGACTCTGTTATTACAGTCCGCGAAACAGAAACCTGGGTAAGGAACTCTGTTAACCTGGGAGAAGGTGTTAGGCATTCTCGGATTCCGTGGTTTTAGCACGGTCGCTCAACCGTTGTTCTCAATCTTATTTGACTTGTTATAAATTTTAAACAATATGTATGTGTTTTCACTTTTAATATTTTAAAAATTACGATGTTGCAAAAACGTACTTCGAGTCACACCGCAACTAGTACGTCTGTGACTTTTAGTACATTTCGGCTTCGCCGGGATTTGGGATTTGAGTCGCACCAAGTGTGCACTCGTATTTAAGGAAGGTATATTAAATCGTGCCTAATAATGTCTAGCGGCTTTTAAGTCTTTTTGGAGAAGCTATGGAATTCACTATTAGCTTTCCCGAATCTATTTACATGTATTATTTCATCACTAAAGGGGGCCCCACTATTTGGTGTCATGTGAGGCTCATCCCGGTTAATTTTTATAGTTCAATCTATTGTATCACTATGTTTTTCTACTCTGTTTTTCCCTTAATTATTTACAGATAGTTGTGGTTTCAGAATCGGACCCAGGCCATTGTCATTTCCATTATTGGGTCTGGGCCTCTGCACCCATACTTAATAGGCTACTGGATCTATCCGGGTCTTAGCGACCCAGACTGTCTTTGGGCGTTCATTCAACAACCCATTTAGCTTTATACTATAATTTAGTCCCGCATCGTGTATTAGGCCCAAACCGGATTGAAGTAACAATAACGAGAGTAAAAATGAAGAACTCATAGTAAAGCAAACATACAAAATTAAGAAATGAAATTAAATTACTCTTTTTATTTATCAAAAGGGAAAATCACTGTACAAAATTGTCAATGCTAATTCTAGATCACGACTATCTGATGTATATGAAATCAACTACCTTTTATCCTTCTGTTTTCTGACAACTGATTTACACCAATATGGAAATTACTTAACCAAGAAATTAAGAGAAAACGGTTTAACTATGTAAAGCATTATCTAACTAAACAGTTCAATTATTTACTATGATACCCTGATTATCTAAGGCTAAGTGATTTAATTACATATGCACAATTACATTACTGGTTTTACTATGATTTAAGCTCATTCAGTGTCACAAACCCAATCTCAAATGAATTATTGCTTTTTCTAACTGTTTTTCTCTTTTGATTTATATCTAGATGTTGATTCACAAATCTGATTAATTATGTGAGTGTGTTTTAAGTAGCTACTGTGGGAGCTATTATTAATGATTAGGCTATGGTTAGTTAGCTTGTTTTAAGAGTTTTACCTACTTAACTAGATGATCTACCATTTACGACTACACTACTGCTATTATACTAGCTATTACATTATTTTTGTTTGACTTCTACTTATACATGACATACTACATTAACAAATTACAGATCTGAATTAATACGAGACTACTAATTAAGAATAAGACAAAATACAGAAAAGACAGTGACAGATTCAAGCTTGAACTTCATTTCATCAAAAACTTCAGTATTACATTGCTGCGAATAGAGTATGTTCCTGATTCGGCAAAGTAGATTAATGAGTTCTAAGGGAAATAGAAGTAAGCACAGCAAGAGACTCAACAGGCAGGTGCAACAGTGTAGAATCGAATTCCAAACGAACAAAACAACACAACAATCAGCAAATAGGAATCCCAGCAGAAAAACGAGCAGAAAGTCCCGCAAAACAACCAGCTTCAGCAGTAATTCCTACTCGAATTTGAAGAAGACTATTTGCTATTGTTATGTATTTCACTCTGAATTTTTCTATGTGAAAAACCAGCCCATGATCAGTCTTTTTAGGGGGTATTTATAGGTGAAGATAGGTAAAATGTCACGACCCTAGTTCACCAATCGTGAACATGTCGTGATGGCACCCAGTCCCCACGACTAGGTAAGCCTAACACGTTGCGGAATATACAAGCTATGGACACTTAGATAAGAAACAACAGAAAGATAGCATAAAAAGATATGTAATCCGTGCCACTTGGCACATACATCCGTCAACACACTGTGTAAACACTACCAAGATCCGGAATCTCACGGGCAACACAGACTAAAAGAGAGTATACAACTGTGGCTCTATGTGTGAAGAGTATCTTACAACGACATGAGAGAAAACATCTACTAATACTATCAGAATAGAAGGAAGGCCTCCGGATCCGCGGACGTAGCAGATCATACCTCGAGGTCTCCCAAAGCGCTGCTGAATCACCTGATATAAGCCTGTCCTGATGTACCTGGATCTGCACAACAAAAGTGTGCAGAAGAGTAGCATGAGTACACCACGGCGGTACTCAGTAAGTGCCAAGCCTAACCTCGATGGAGTAGTGACGAGGAAGGTCAGGGCCCTACTGAGAAACAATAATATAATGATGATAACAATAATAAGCAGGTTAAATGATAATAATTTCCGAAATATCAACAATAAGATGATTTCCGCAACCGTCTACAATTAAGCTAACAACAAATAACCAACTCAATAAAACAAGTCCAGGACCTGTGGGAATCGAACCCACAGTCCCATTGACGGTACTTCTGGGTCTCCGGGAATCGAACCCACAGCCCATGTCTCAAAAATATCTCAATAACTCGGGATCTCCGGGAATCGAACCCGCAGTCCCTACCAATAACTCGGGATCTCGGGAATCGAACCCGTAGTCCCTACCAATAACTTAGGATCTCGGGAATCGAACCCGTAGTCCCTACCAATAACTCAGGATCTCGGGAATCGAACCCGTAGTCCCTACCAATAACTCATCAATAAACTTCGGGTATCCGGGAATCGAACCCGCAGCCCTTGGATCTCCGGGAATTGAACCCGCAGTCCACAAACAATAGCAATCCGGGTCTCTGGGAATCGAACCCACAGCCCTGGGATCTCCGGGAATTGAACCCGCAGTCCACAAACACAGCAAGTAAAGGAATACACAGAGAGAAATATAATATGCTTAACTATAACTCCACCGAGGACTAGTGCCAACAATTATCAAGAAGTTCAAGTAGGACAATTAGGCAATTAGACAGATAAATCCTACCTAATCATGCTTCCCTAACGAATACCAGGTGAATGTCACAATTTAATAAATTAAGAATAGGAATATCACGAATTGAACAATTCAAGTAAAGTGAGTTACAACAACCAGCGCATGTACACGCTCGTCACCTCGCGTACAAGGCATTTAAACTATCACATAATATCCTAGGGGTAAAGGTTCCCCCACACGAGGTTAGACAAGCCACTTACCTCGACTCCGGTACAAAACCACTAAGAGACAACTCTCTTGCCACGAATATCGACCTCCACAGGTGTAGTATCTGATAAAAATCAATAGAATTACATCAAAATAGGCCAATTGGGCATTACCCAATCGAAACAATTCAAAATATACCAAAACCCACAAGTTGCCAAAACCCGACTTTCGGTACACTTCTCGAAAAATTACGAAAGTTATATATTCGGGTTCCTTATCTCAACACGAGTCCGTGCATATAAAATTTATCAAAATCGGACTCCGTTTGCCCATTCAAATCAATGATTTTCTATAATTTAGGCCTAGGGCTAAAATCCCCCTTTAATCTTCCATTAACAGTGAAATACTCAAGGATTCCATGATAAAATAACGTAATTAGGCCATAAAACTTACCTTCTTGTTGAGACGAGAACAACCCCGCGAAAATCACCTCAATTGGAGCTCTAGAACTCAAGATGTGGCTAAAATACCAAATTTTTCTTTTTCCCGATTACTGTTCATGCGTCCAGCCCTTTCACACGTGCGGAACACTGTTCACGCGTGCCCGGTACTGTTCACGCTGCTAAATAAATGCAGCAGCTATCCAAAATAATTGCAGCAACTTTTATTTTCACTAAAATAGCTTTAACTCCGTCATACGAACTCGGAATTTGACGATTCTTTTTCCTATGGCTCCGTAATTTCGATACGGATCCAGTGGTTCAAACAAAACTAAATTTGGATCTCATTTGCTCAGTGCAACATCAATTTCGCTCGTTAAACAATTAAATCACATTTCGCGTCAAAAACCCAATCGCGACTTGATGAAATTAAACCAAAATTTCCGGATCAGTCCTATAATTCATTATTTAAATTCTCGAACTCTCGAAATCAAATTTGGATCTCTAGAACTAAAATTAGACCTTTGGATCATTACATTTATGCTCAAAACGGCAAAAATCTTCCAAAAATGACCCGTTGGGCATCCGAAACACACCCGAGACCCTCGGGACCACAACCAAAAACTCAAACTCAACCTAATACTTCATTCAAACTTGCTCGGATCATAAAAATGCTGCCTTAAACATCAAAAATCACCAAAATCCTAGAATTCGATTCAAACTTAAACTTAAACTTTCAAAATTCACATTCGATCAAAAACCCGACCAAACGATGTCCGAATGACCTGAAAATTTGCAAACATATCCAAAATCACCTAAGGAAGCTACTGCAACTGTCGGAATTCCATTCCGACTCCCGGATAAAAATATCACCTATCGATCGGATTCCGCCAAAATTCCAACTTCGCCAAAATAGGCTAACTTCTTCACCGGACCTCCAAAATTACTTCCGATTG
Organism: Nicotiana noctiflora; assembly: GCA_032618575.1. Lineage (NCBI taxonomy): Eukaryota > Viridiplantae > Streptophyta > Magnoliopsida > Solanales > Solanaceae > Nicotiana > Nicotiana noctiflora. The sequence continues at coordinate 274,471 of JASVEL010002855.1, forward strand.
CGCTCCTAAGTCTTAAATCATCCCCCGAAACTAACCGAATCATCGGAATTCAGTTCCGAGCCCTCTAACTCATAAGTCAACGTTGGGTTGACTTTTCCAACTTAAGCTTTCCTTAAAGAGATTAATTGTCCCATTTCCTACCAAAATCGATCCGAATTGACTCAAAGTTTGCACACAAGTCAAATTCGACATTACGGACTTGCACCAACTTTCAGAATCGCATTCCGACCCCGATATCAAAATTTTCACTTCCGGTCGAATTTTCTCATGACCTTCAAATTCCTATATTTAGCCAAATCACTTCAAAATGACCTCCGGACATCCGAATTCACTTCCGATCGCGTTTCCAACTCCAAAATCACCGTACGGATCTATTCCCAGTCTCGGAATCCTAAATGGACATCTATAACTGTAAACTGCCTTCCAACCCAAATTTATGAAATTCTTCTAAAATACTAACTTCCACCATATATGCCGAAATGCTCACGGGTTATCAAAAATCAAATCTGGACATACGCCCAATTTCAAAATCATCATACGAGCATGCTGGAACTTTCAGATCCCAATTCCAAGGTCATTTACTAAAAATTCCAATCCTAGTTCATTTCTTCAACTTTAAGCTTTCAAAAGGAGAATTTCCATTTAGATTTGACTCCAAACTTCTTGAATATTAATTCTGACCATACACACAAGTCAATATACGTGAGATGAAGCTGCTCATGGCCTCAAACTACTGAATGACGCACCGTAGCTCAAAACGATCGGTTGGGTCATTACAATCTCCCCCACTTAAACATACGTTCGTCCTCGAACGTGCTGAGAACTACACTGAAGTAGTCTGAAATCACTGGTTTAACATTTCATGCGACTTCCTACGCTTCCACAACTCATTTGAGCACATTAGCTCGATAACTCTATAGATATACTCCTTTATTCGAGTAAATAAGCCATTAGACCCAATTCCAACATCCGGAATTTCCTGCCTAGCATGTTTCCATCATACGACCACCATATCATTCTTCACACGCTGTACCCATACATGACTGCATAACTTTGCTGAAGTCACACTTTGCATCACTTTACTCATGGGACCACAATAATATTCTTTAAATATAATAGTCGAAATTCCACAAATCTGATGCTCTCATTGCATCTCATGACCTACATAGGTCTTGCTCTAGCTTTTACAACACCGATACGACGGAAGAGATGTGCCGGAATTCGTATTTAGTTGCGAAGTCAACAAATCATTCAGTCTATACTTTTGACAAGAACCATTACCTCATTCTGAACTAAACAATGGTCTTAGCCCCTTAATTTATTTCATATGCTTAGATTACACCGATCTCGAATTCAATGATCTTACCTCAACCATTACGAACTGCTCAGGCGATAAGCCACCTCGGACATAATCAAAAGTCCTGCAAGATGACACAATGTGCCAATAGGATACTAATTCGTACGTGATACAAAAGGAAGGCGAACACTAGAGAGAACTATTCAACTCTCACACTAACATGGACTCCCTCAGAAAAATAGGAAACAGAACACATAAAAGCAATTATGGACACTGAAATAAACATCACACTGTTGCGGCGTGCAACCCGGTCCCAACAATATACCCATGGCGGCGTGCCACCCGATCCCAACAATATAACCATGGCGGCGTGCCACCCGATCCAAACAATATAACCATGGTGGCGTGCCACCCGATCCAAACAATATAACCATGGCGGCGTGCCACCCGATCCCTGTATAAAACTCACACAAGGAGCCATACGTCGAGATGAATATCTCATCACATCAAAATGCAGAATATCGATCATAAGCACACTAAAGTGCATGATATCAGACACAAGGAAACATATAGCGCTATACGCTACAAACTCAAGCACAACTGATGTGCGGTATATTATCTGGGTCTCGAGAGCCATCATGCTCATATAACATCACCGCTGAGCGGAACCTCAACACATAAGGAACTTACCAAGCCGTCTCACACTCATACGGCGCAATATATCTTTGCATGAATTAACTAACCGCGAAAATAAGACCGCGACTATCCCTCCATAAAGGGCGCATTGTTGGAAGAAACACAATCGGCCTGATGCAAGGCTCACTTCCACATTTAAATCTATCCACCGACCTTAAGTCTATCCTGGTCGTGCCAAGCTAAGTCAATAATATTTCACAGGTCTATAACACAATAAGCAGAGTGCCCTCCAACATAAATTTTCAATTAAATGATATCACCAAAATCCTCATACTTGGTTTAAATTTCTAACCAATCAAGTGACTACAAGTCACACCTATACAATCTTCTTGTGGGTAAAGCTCCCACTATCTTCCGAATAATTAAACGGGCCTGCACATTCAACCCATCGGCTGCACTAACACTGAAAAGCGATCAGGAGTCCCTAACCGGGATGCAAAGTCATTCTCACAGGACACCGACCTCAAATGATACTGATGTTAATACCCATCTTACTCAAAACACTGAAACTCCTTTCCTGCTCATCCGAGCTCTTTATATCACATTTATTGACCAAACTGTGACCTTGGTCCTTACTTCAAATTTCATACTACTCACTGCACCCCACGTGCCGATATACGATACACACAATTTCCATCATAGCTCTAGAACCGACGATAGGCTAATACTTCATCACATAAGACTTTCCTTTTAACTCATTTTAGGAGAACTATAGCAACATACAAGCGAGTTCTCATAACCGTTGAATATGCCAATCTCTAAGTAGTGGTCCAAGCCACCATAACCCTTTCCAAAGTCCGCCTACTCATAACAGGCCCTAACAGAAGAATACTTAAGAATGCCATCAAACACTGCGGCCGACAAGCCTCAAATGCACCGCCACAAATCACATGCATAATTCGATCACATTACATGAACCGATCATTGGCACCAATATGCCAACTCAACTTTGGCTAATCAATCTACTTTATTCCAGTTTATCCTGGATTGCCCTATAATGTAAATATCTCCCTTCAATACCTAGCTTATTTCAACCACACTTACCCCGAATGACTTGACATCATGAGGCCATGCTATCTCAAGAACGACGACCATTTCACGCCTCTCAAATGCTACACCACAAGTCAAAACATCATAGATTGTTTTTGTACTTTCTTCCTAAGTTGCTTTAAAGGCTTGAGCCTCAACTGTACTTATATGATTCAAAATTATCAGGCACTACACTTTACCTCTTGAATTCTCTAGGACCGCTATTGAGAACCATCCGGTTCTAACTTGCCCCAGTACGCAACCAACTCTACTCAATTTCTTTATAATATATGAATACCCTCTCGATAAAGCACCCAGCGGAATCACTTCCCGCGAAGCCTGCACCTATACGAGGCATAAATCATAAATTTTCCCTCAAGTTTGAACATGAGCCAGCAAGGCTAACCATAACATGCATTCAACAATTCATATACTTAAATTACCACTCATGGTCTTTTTCCGTAGCTGCAAATAACCCATTAATACGCTAATATCCATAATTCACACAGGTAATTAACCATGCAACCCAATCTTAAGCGGTGGGACTCTCCCACTTAGCCCAAAGCCACTATTACACGACTCTCGAACACATTAGAACCATTCTCTCGAGTCATTTACTATTATTCAACTGCAACTCACTTGATCCAACGAATATAACCACTTGTGCTCTATTAGCACTCTAACACCATAGGGTATGACCTCATCCCAATACAACCAAACATCTTCTCGCTCCATGCATCGAGCATTATTTACCGCGACAGCTTAATACATATTGTGATTCTCACACCTACGAAGCACCATGTAGCCTTCACCGAAATCTTCCCTGCTGATAATGAAAGGTAGAATTTATTAGGGATACAGGAACATCAAAAGTCCCAACATCATACCATACAAGCCTCAACTCTTGCCTATGCGCCAGTTTCAAAGAACTTTTGAATAGCACTTAAATACGGCGCAAGCCAAATCTGATATGATACATGACCCATAATTTGGTCGTTGATAGTAAAATCCTTTCACTTGGCACGAAGCCATAAGACACATCTTGCTAATCCATGACAATAGCCTTTATCATTTGTACGTCTTCATCATAAGACAGCCCAAGACATTCGTTTGGCACATGTCCTTCTTAAGACAGTTAAACTCATATCCCCCCAGTATCTCTGCTGGCTGAATCCTTCGCTAAATAGATATCTCATGTGAACCATATAGTTTTTATTACCACCAACTATCTTTAGATCTACATCCACCTTGTGATTTTACCATTGTTGTGACGATTTGGTAGTTAAGTAAACCTTCTCAAGACCGTACTTAACAATCGAATGTCGGAATCTAGTGCACCCCCATGTGCACAATTGAAGATCTCTCAATTCTCTTGCATTATCGTTATGGATGACACGCGGTAACAATGGTTGAGTAAATTCTTGACTCCCTTGAAATCCATGTGCAACATCACGAATTGTCGGCGCATACTTGATACCGAGTGCGCAATTTCAATACACGAGTGGATGCAAAAGAACATATGACATAGGCTCTAACTGAATAAATGGCGCACGATAAGGAATTCAAAGAATTGAAGAGTTTCCTAAACAGTTACATAGCCCCTCGTAGATAAATACAGACGTCTCCGTATCGATCAGCGAGAATCTAAGTAACCGGTCCGTGTCCCGTGACTCCTACGAACCTAGAGCTCTGATACCAACTTGTCACGACCCTAGTTCACCAATCGTGAACATGTCGTGATGGCACCCAGTCCCCACGACTAGGTAAGCCTAACACGTTGCGGAATATACAAGCTATGGACACTTAGATAAGAAACAACAGAAAGATAGCATAAAAAGATATGTAATCCGTGCCACTTGGCACATACATCCGTCAACACACTGTGTAAACACTACCAAGATCCGGAATCTCACGGGCAACACAGACTAAAAGAGAGTATACAACTGTGGCTCTATGTGTGAAGAGTATCTTACAACGACATGAGAGAAAACATCTACTAATACTATCAGAATAGAAGGAAGGCCTCCGGATCCGCGGACGTAGCAGATCATACCTCGAGGTCTCCCAGAAAGCTGCGGAATCACCTAGCACGAGCCTGCTCTGATGTACCTGGATCTGCACAACAAAAGTGTGCAGAAAAGTAGCATGAGTACACCACGGCGGTACTCGGTAAGTGCCAAGCCTAACCTCGATGGAGTAGTGACGAGGAAGGTCAGGGCCCTACTGAGAAACAATAATATAATGATGATAACAATAATAAGCAGGTTAAATGATAATAATTTCCGAAATATCAACAATAAGATGATTTCCGCAACCGTCTACAATTAAGCTAACAACAAATAACCAACTCAATAAAACAAGTCCAGGACATGTGGGAATCGAACCCACAGTCTCATTGACAGTACCTCTGGGTCTCCGGGAATCGAACCCGCAGCCCATGTCTCAATAAATAATCAATAACTCAGGATCTACGGGAATCGAACCCGCAGTCCCTACCAATAACTCAGGATCTCGGGAATCGAACCCGTAGTCCCTACCAATAACTCAGGATCTCGGGAATCGAACCCGTAGTCCCTACCAATATCTCAGGATCTCCGGGAATCGAACCCGCAGTCCGTATCTCAATAATATATCAATAAACTCCGGGTCTCCAGGAATCGAACCCGCAGCCCTTGGATCTCCGGGAATTGAACCCGCAGTCCACAAACAATAGCAATCCGGGTCTCTGGGAATCGAACCCACAGCCCTGGGATCTCCGGGAATTGAACCCACAGTCCACAAACACAGCAAGTAAAGGAATACACAGAGAGAAATATAATATGCTTAACTATAACTCCACCGAGGACTAGTGCCAACAATTATCAAGAAGTTCAAGTAGGACAATTAGGCAATTAGACAGATAAATCCTACCTAATCATGCTTCCCTAACGAATACCAGGTGAATGTCACAATTTAATAAATTAAGAATAGGAATATCACGAATTGAACAATTCAAGTAAAGTGAGTTACAACAACCAGCGCATGTACACGCTCGTCACCTCGCGTACAAGGCATTTAAACTATCACATAATATCCTAGGGGTAAAGGTTCCCCCACACGAGGTTAGACAAGCCACTTACCTCGACTCCGGTACAAAACCACTAAGAGACAACTCTCTTGCCACGAATATCGACCTCCACAGGTGTAGTATCTGATAAAAATCAATAGAATTACATCAAAATAGGCCAATTGGGCATTACCCAATCGAAACAATTCAAAATATACCAAAACCCACAAGTTGCCAAAACCCGACTTTCGGTACACTTCTCGAAAAATTACGAAAGTTATATATTCGGGTTCCTTATCTCAACACGAGTCCGTGCATATAAAATTTATCAAAATCGGACTCCGTTTGCCCATTCAAATCAATGATTTTCTATAATTTAGGCCTAGGGCTAAAATCCCCCTTTAATCTTCCATTAACAGTGAAATACTCAAGGATTCCATGATAAAATAACGTAATTAGGCCATAAAACTTACCTTCTTGTTGAGACGAGAACAACCCCGCGAAAATCACCTCAATTGGAGCTCTAGAACTCAAGATGTGGCTAAAATACCAAATTTTTCTTTTTCCCGATTACTGTTCATGCGTCCAGCCCTTTCACACGTGCGGAACACTGTTCACGCGTGCCCGGGACTGTTCACGCTGCTAAATAAATGCAGCAGCTATCCAAAATAATTGCAGCAACTTTTATTTTCACTAAAATAGCTTTAACTCCGTCATACGAACTCGGAATTTGACGATTCTTTTTCCTATGGCTCCGTAATTTCGATACGGATCCAGTGGTTCAAACAAAACTAAATTTGGATCTCATTTGCTCAGTGCAACATCAATTTCGCTCGTTAAACAATTAAATCACATTTCGCGTCAAAAACCCAATCGCGACTTGATGAAATTAAACCAAAATTTCCGGATCAGTCCTATAATTCATTATTTAAATTCTCGAACTCTCGAAATCAAATTTGGATCTCTAGAACTAAAATTAGACCTTTGGATCATTACATTTATGCTCAAAACGGCAAAAATCTTCCAAAAATGACCCGTTGGGCATCCGAAACACACCCGAGACCCTCGGGACCACAACCAAAAACTCAAACTCAACCTAATACTTCATTCAAACTTGCTCGGATCATAAAAACGCTGCCTTAAACATCAAAAATCACCAAAATCCTAGAATTCGATTCAAACTTAAACTTAAACTTTCAAAATTCACATTCGATCAAAAACCCGACCAAACGATGTCCGAATGACCTGAAAATTTGCAAACATATCCAAAATCACCTAAGGAAGCTACTGCAACTGTCGGAATTCCATTCCGACTCCCGGATAAAAATATCACCTATCGATCGGATTCCGCCAAAATTCCAACTTCGCCAAAATAGGCTAACTTCTTCACCGGACCTCCAAAATTACTTCCGATTGCGCTCCTAAGTCTTAAATCATCCCCCGAAACTAACCGAATCATCGGAATTCAGTTCCGAGCCCTCTAACTCATAAGTCAACGTTGGGTTGACTTTTCCAACTTAAGCTTTCCTTAAAGAGATTAATTGTCCCATTTCCTACCAAAATCGATCCGAATTGACTCAAAGTTTGCACACAAGTCAAATTCGACATTACGGACTTGCACCAACTTTCAGAATCGCATTCCGACCCCGATATCAAAATTTTCACTTCCGGTCGAATTTTCTCATAAACCTTCAAATTCCTATATTTAGCCAAATCACTTCAAAATGACCTCCGGACATCCGAATTCACTTCCGATCGCGTTTCCAACTCCAAAATCACCGTACGGATCTATTCCCAGTCTCGGAATCCTAAATGGACATCTATAACTGTAAACTGCCTTCCAACCCAAATTTATGAAATTCTTCTAAAATACTAACTTCCACCATATATGCCGAAATGCTCACGGGTTATCAAAAATCAAATCTGGACATACGCCCAATTTCAAAATCATCATACGAGCATGCTGGAACTTTCAGATCCCAATTCCAAGGTCATTTACTAAAAATTCCAATCCTAGTTCATTTCTTCAACTTTAAGCTTTCAAAAGGAGAATTTCCATTTAGATTTGACTCCAAACTTCTTGAATATTAATTCTGACCATACACACAAGTCAATATACGTGAGATGAAGCTGCTCATGGCCTCAAACTACTGAATGACGCACCGTAGCTCAAAACGATCGGTTGGGTCATTACATAAAATTTCTGGGGGAAAGAGTAGGGATTAATCCCATTTCCCTCCCCTTTTAATTTACTAAATCTACACTTTGCACCCCAAATCAGTTACAAGATTCCTTCCAGCATGTGCTGGAAGGTTCTTTTTGATTCTATTTTGAAGCTTTTACTAAAGTATACCTACTTGTTATTGATTTTTACTGATTTCCCTTTTTAGTGAGACCATTATACCCTTAAATCTCTGCAAAATTGCAGAAATCAGGAGCACAAATGTTTCCTATATCCCTATATGCTCTATTTAATCTACCAAATTGCCATTTTAAGTTCCTTATATGCCCTTAAGGACATAGCTGAATTACCCGACCTACCTAGGTCAGGTTTTCAGATTTTTTACTATTATTTAACTAAGGTCCAGTCCTTGTATTAGTATTTAAGGACTGGCCACTTTTGACTTAAAGACATTTTTCAATTTTAACCACTTCGTTTCAATTTTAAGCTAATTGCAGGACTAGCCTGCTTTATTGTTCTATTTAAACTAATTAAAACTTAGCCAATCCCAAAGTTGGGCTTGGCTTTGTCATTTCAAGGCTCACTATTAAATACAGGATGGGCTAAGGTCTTTGCAGGCCTAGCCACATGTGATCATGGCTTAATTAAAGCCTTGGTAAGTCTGAGTTTTCAGACTTAACCCCATTATTACACAACTAGCCTATTTAACTATTTGGCCAGTGTGAAAGACCTAACAGAGCAGGTCAATTGCAAAATTGACCACTCTTGGTCACTTATTAAACTTATAGTCTATTTTTTTATTTTCATTTTAACCTTATCCTACTATTTGCTTTCAGAATTAACCACTTGTGAATCTTAGTTCTACTGCAGCTATAACCAAATCACCTTAGCCTGATGGGCATTAACAGTGCTCATACTCACACAAAAACATTACAAACTAAGCCATTTCAACAGATAATTGCACACATAGCCAAAAGAAACCAAACTTGTTCATCAACTAATCAAAACTCAAAGAAAAGGTTGGATAATGTTGAATCTCAATCAATTAGACTTACAGACTTAGTTTCAATAACAAAGTGTCAATTAAACATTAAGCGGGCTTAGTTACAATCATTTTTATGTTGAATGAATCATTGAAAAACCCAAAACACACTTAAAGTTCATTGATATAAACACATAAGGACCAAATCCAACAAAGCAGTAAAGGAGATTAAGACATGGTCTACCCAGGCAAAAGAACAAACAAACTAACATGAAATAGTTCTAACATAGTAGACAAAATGATACTAATCAGGACAAACAAAACTAAACTTTCCAAACACTAACCCTAATCTAAACATGCGGGTAATAGAGAAAGTAAAGATGAATAGAGAAGGCATGGAAAATAGATGCAGAAGAATCCCTAATCTAACATATGAGATGAAGAAGAATGAAAATCAAAATAGCTAAACCAGATTTCCAAGATCAAACTCAAAACTAAACATGCAAGTTAATAGATAAGAAGAACAAAAGAGATATTGAAAACCAACAAAGAAGAATCCCTTATATAAACAAAAGATGAAGAAGAATGAGAATCGGAATCACTATCATGCAGTTTAACATATAAGAGGAATAGAAGAGACATTGAAAACACATCAAAGAAAAATCCCTAATCTAAACACAAGATGAAGAAGAATGAGAGTCGGAATCATTATCAAGCAGTTTAACAGGGATATCAAGAAAAGATTTTTAAACAGGAGAAACAAACAGCAGATTAAACATTTGAAAAACTTAAAAAGAAAGTCCTAATTCATGTGAAAGACTATCGAAACAAACATACAGAAAACAGAAACAAAACAAGAAGAAAACTGAAAGAAAAACAGGCAAAAGGGTCAGGAAACTTAGCTTAGCAGGGCCAGTCCCCTGAGCTTCCCATTTTCCTCTTTTTTTCATTTTTACTCTTTTTCTCTTTCCAGATCTCTTTTCTCTTTTCTTTCTTTATTTTCGTTTTTTCTGATTTTCTTGTTTAGACTTCAAGGTGAAGTCTTTTAGGGTTTTGGTTAGGAGAGGGTATTCAGAGAAAGGAAAAGATGGGATTTTTTGGGGTGGATTTGTTTGAGTCGCCGGAGTTAGGGTTCCGGCGACTTGTTCTCGAAGATTCGAGACGGAGGGGTAACATTCGAGGGACACCACTAGTGGGAGATGATAGATCAGGGCGAGGGGCTCCTATGGTGTTAGTTTGGGGTGGGTTTTCATTGTTTGAGGTCACCGGAGACAAACTCCGATGACCGGAGTTTCAAGAACAGGGGGGTTTCAGGGTTTGTTTTAGGTTATGGGGTGTGGTTTATGGAGAAGAAGAAGGAAAGAGGAGAGGAGGGTGAATGGAGTGGCCGGAGACCACCATGAGAGGCAGTGGCCTCCATGGCCGACAAAGGATGAAGACGAAGAAAGGGGAAAGGGTTAGGGCAGCTAGGGTTTGTGAGTTGTATGTAATGCCTGTCTCTAATGAGACATAACCCTTTTATACTCGGACCAACTAAGGTGGTCTTGACCGTTAGATCAATGACGATCGACGGTCAAGATTTGTCACCACTAAACTATGCCGTATTGTCTTAAATGAGGCCATAGGTTTCCTCCGTAGGATCATCTGGACTGGACGGTTGAGATCAAATCTCACATATTAATTAATTACTTATAAATCCACTAATATTCTGAGCCGTTGGATCTGAGGAAGTGAACGGCTGAGATTCTATCAATTTAAATACCTGGACCGGATCTCTTGAGCCAACAGCATTGGGCAAACAATTCAGATTGTATTTGGCCCAGTTCTTATTGTACTTGTATGTTTTTTTGTATTTTAATTATTTTAAGCCAATTCTTTTTGTATTTTTTTATTTATTTATTGTACTATCTAAAATACTTAATTTCCTAGCTTCCCTAATTTTCTAACATGTTATGGTAATTTTTTGCTATTTTTTCTATATTTTCCGCTATTAATACTATTTTGTTGATTTTTCTTTTACTACAACTAATTAATTAAAAATGCAAGTATTCCCCCTACTATTTGTTTTTAATTTTCTAATTGTTCAAACACTCACAATGTATCTAATTTCAAACAAATCATGCAATTACACTTCAAAAATATTATTTATTTTAATTTTGGAATTTATTTTGCCTAGTGCAAAAATCACGTGCTCGCAGCTGCCCCTCTTTTCTCGGGAACACGAAGAGTTTCAGTGCAAAGACAAGTGAGCATTAATGAGAGATTTTTGCACATTGGCATCTTCCGTAAGAAGCATTTTTGAAAACCTTTTGACCACACCCTGCTTTAGAGGTTGCCTACATATCCTGGGCTAAACAGGAATTAGGTCAGTGTAGTTCGGGAAGGTCTGGCAGTTAAAACTACCAGACTTACTGTTTCATTGACACTGTTGAGACTTTGCTGACCTACTCCTTATTACACCGGGGAATGAAAATGTAAAATGAAGAAGCTATTCTAAGCTATAATTCTACGAATTACAATTGTTCCTATCTAACTCCTTGTCTCTTGCTCTTCTTTGTCTCTTTTCCCTTGATTTTCTGTGATGCTGACTTTTATTTTTTGTTGATTTTCTTTTTCTTGCTTCCCCCTCTTTTTTGATTTTCGATGGTACTTATTGCTTTCAAACTGATACATGTTCAAAACAAAACAAAAATAACAAGTTTTTCCTCTGCCCCAGTATGGGCTTTTCATGTTACGGTGTTACTCATGTTAGCTAACACAAACTAAAATTGCAGAAATTAAAAATTGCTTAAATGTATTCCCTTGTTATACAGGTGGGCGCCTGAACAGAAATTAAAATTGCTGAAATGTATTCCCTTGTTATACAGGTGGGCGCCTGAACATAAATTTAAATTGCAGAAAAATATTCCCTTGTTATCCAGGTGGGCGCCTGATGCATGAAATGCAAATGCAGAAAAATATTCCCTTAAAAGTATTCCCTTATTTTCCAGGTGGGCGCCTGAACAGAAATTAAAATTGCAGAAATGTATTCCCTTGTTTTCCAGGTGGGCGCCTGATGCATGAAATGCGGATGCAAAACAGTATTCCCTTGTTATCCAGGTGCGCGCCTGATGCATGAAATGCAGATGCGAAAAAGTATTCCCTTGTTATCTAGGTGGGCGCCTAATGCATGAAATGCGAATGCAGAAAAGTATTCCCTTGTTATCCAGGTGGGCGCCTGATGCATGTAATGCGGATGCAAAAAGTATTCCCTTGTTATCCAGGTGGGCGCCTGATGCAAGAAATGCGGGTGCGAAAAAGTATTCCCTTGTTATCCAGGTGGGCGCCTGATGCATGAAATGCGGATGCGAAAAAGTATTCCCTTGTTATCCAGGTGGGCGCCTGATGCATGAAATGCGAATGCAGAAAAGTATTCCCTTGTTATCCAGGTGGGCGCATGATGCATGAAATGCGGATGCAAAAAGTATTCCCTTGTTATCCAGGTGGGTGCCTGATGCATGAAATGCGGGTGCAAAAAAGTACTCCCTTGTTATCCAGGTGGCCGCCTGATGCATGAAATGCGGATGCGAAAAAGTATTCCCTTGTTATCCAGTGGGCGCCTGATGCATGAAATGTGGATGCGAAAAAGTATTCTCTCAGTTTGATAACTGGGGTATGGATTTAGAAGCTGATACCTCCTTGCTGTTTTTGTATTTTTCTTGTTTTCTCATCCATGGATTCCTCCAACTATTACTGAACTTTCTTTTTGATATTTTCTATCTTTCCACATTGGTCACATTCACTTTAAAGCGATTAGTGGCGATTTGTTCATGTCTAAATCACAAAACAAAACTTATTAGATATAAGCTGCTGGCAACTGGCAACTGGCATCTGCCGCCCTGCCTCTTATTGCTTTCCTCTTTTGCTTTTCTTCCACTGTATGGTCTTTCAGTTGACTATCTTCTGCAAGTTCTTTTTGTATTTTTCTTGTTTTTCACTTTTTGTCTTCTTTTCTTTTGGCTTTGTTTCCCAAAACTCCTTTATTTCTTTTCAACTTTTCTTCTTCTTTGTTCTTCTCTTTTTTTTCTTTTTTTTTTCTTTTCTGATCCAGTGTTATTTTGGCTCTTATCATCAGGAGCTGGTAGTTAGCTTTCAAAAGACAAACAATGAAATGCAGAAACAATGAATCTCAAAAGGGTAAGGGTGTTTTGCGGAAGTGGTAGAACTTATCTGGGTGTGTTGGCTGATTCTGTTGACCATGCCATATATTTAAACTCCGACCCAATTCGTTCAATCCATTATTCTGACTCCAAATTGCTTCTAACCCAAACCGATCCTATTTTTTGTTGCCTTTTCTCTTTTCCATAATAATCCTTACAATCGCCTTATGGTGCCTTGAAAGGTTTTCACCAATAAGACTCTTTCATTTATTCTCTCTCATCTTCATAATCGCCTTGCAGTGTCGTTAAAGGTTTTCACTGACAAGACTCTCTCATTTTATTTCTCTCAACCTCACAATCGCCTCACGGTGCCGGTTAAGGTTTTCACCGATGAGACTATCTCATTTTTTTCATTTTCCATTTTTCCTTTTTGTCTTTTGTTTCTTTCTGTATCACTGATGTTGTCCAATGTTTCGTTCTTCCTTTATTTCATTGCATTTGTTATTCTCTTGAAATTTATTAGAAGGTCTTTCTTTGGACTGTAACGTGGTTTTTGGATGTGTTAAGAAAGAAAGGTATAAAGGCTCAAAGTTTACGAGGGTTTTAAAATATTTACAACTCTCGGAATTAAGAAACATAACTTATGCCCCAGTTTCAATATGTGGGGAATTTTTGGATTTTTGCTTTATTGTGACTGAACCTCAATGAGGCTGCCTACGTACCCTTTCGGGATCAAGTCAGACGTAGTTCAATCTACGCCATCAATTCATGAATTTCTTTTGACTTTTTCCCGATTTCGTTGTCTTTTTCTTTTGTTTGCATTTGCTTTTTCTCTTTTTTTTCATTTTCTTTCTTCTTCTTTTTTTTCATTTTTCTTTATTTGCTACTTTTCTTTTTGTGTCATAAACAATTCCGAGAGAGGTGTATGAAAGAATATATCAAACACGGCTCAAAGGGGGATGTCAAATGGATAAAGTGTTTGGATAGAGAATAAAATGCCTTCATCATTTCAATTCCAAAATCACAACAAAATACAACCATACAATTGAAAAGGAATCATACATAATATCTTTTGACCGCATCTGAATTGATAGTCGTCTCTACGCATTTCCCTTCAATGTTTGTCAAATACAATGCACCATTAGACAACACCCGTGATACCATAAATGGCCCCTGCCAATTTGGCGCGAATTTTCCCTTTGCTTCAGCTCAATGCGGTAAGATACGCCTCAATACAAGTTGTCCAACTTCAAACTTTCGAGGATGCACCTTCTTATTATATGCTCTGGCCATTCTTTGTTGATACAATTTCCCGTGGCAAACTGCTGCCAACCTCTTTTCGTCAATCAGATTTAAGTGCTCCAATCGGGCTTTTACCCATTCTTCGTCATCTATTCCAGCTTCAGCTATGATTCGTAATGACGGTATCTCTATTTTCGCAGGTAAAACAGCCTCTGTCCCATACACCAATGAATAGGGTGTGGCGCCGATAGAAGTGTGCATTGTTGTGCGATAACCCATAAGAGCGAAAGGCAGCTTCTCGTGCCATTGTCTAGACTCCTCCACCATTTTCCTAAGGATCTTCTTTATATTCTTGTTTGCAGCTTCTACTGCCCCATTTGCTTTTGGCCTGTGCGATGTAGAGTTACGATGTAGGATCTTAAATCTCTGGCAAGCTTCCGCCATGAGGTGACTGTTCAAATTGGCCCCGTTATCTGTGATGATTACCTTGGGAATTCCAAATCGGCATATAATATTTTCATGCACAAAATCCACCACAGCTTTCTTTGTCACCGCCTAGAATGTCTTTGCCTCAACCCACTTAGGAAGTAATCAATCGCGACCAAAATGAATCTGTGTCCATTGGAAGCTGCAGGCTCTATCGGTCCGATAACATCCATGCCCCAAGCAATAAACGGCCAGGGTGCAGACATCGTATGCAATTCATAAGGCAGGGAGTGGATTAAATCTCCATGTACTTGGCATTGGTGGCATTTCCTCACATACATGATACAGTCCCGTTCCATGGTGAGCCAATAGTACCCAGCTCTCAGAATTTTCTTTGCTAGGATATACCCGCTCATATGGGGTCCGCAAGCTCCAGCGTGCACCTCAGTCATAATCTTATCAGCTTGTTGCGCATCCACACACCTCAACAATCTGAGGTCTGGTGTTCTTTTATATATAATTCCTCCACTGAGGAAAAAGCCATTTGCTAAGCGTCTTACAGCTCTCTTTTGATCCCCGGTGGCTTGCTCTGGGTATCTTCCTACCTTTAGGTATTCCTTGATGTCGTGATACCATGGTTCTCCATCCAACTCTCCTTCCAAAGCAAAACAGTAAGCATTCTGATCATATACCTGGATCTGAAGTGGATCTATATAGGCTTTATCTTGATGATGTAACATAGAAGATAGTGTGGCCAGAGCATCTGCAACTTCGTTGTGCATTCTTGGGATATGTTTGAACTCTATGGATTGGAATCTTTGGGACAACTCATGTAGACAATGCCGATAAGGTATCAATTTCAAATCTTTTGTCTCCCATTCTCCTTGAATTTGATGTATCAAAAGATCCGAGTCACCCATGACCAAAATCTCTTGAACACCCATGTCTACTGCCATCCTTAATCCCAATATGCACGCCTCATATTCGGCCATTGTGACGACCCAAAGGGTCATCACTTATTTTATTAATAATTTCGAGCTTCTGAGGCCTTGAAAACCTCATTCTATGTTGCCTCGATTTACGTGCAATCCGAGCATGTAGCCGGAAAGATTTTTTGATAGAAAATATGAATTCTATGAGAAATTGGATAAAAATGATATTAATATTGATATGGTTGACTTCGGTCAACATTTTTGGTAAACGGATCCGGACCCGAGATTGGATGGTCCCGAGAGGTCCGTAGGAAAATATGGGACTTGGACATGTGTCCGGAGTCGAATTCCTGAGGCCTAGAGCCCAAGTTATGAATTTTTATGTGAAATTGTTTTTGATGCAATTATTAAAGGAAATAAATTGATAGACCTTGGTATCGGGATCGTATTTTGGTTCCGACGCCCGGTACAAGTCTTAAATATTATATATGTGATTTCTGTAAAGTTTGGTGACATTTGGATGTCGTTTGAGATGTTTTGGACCTTGAGTTCCAAGTTAAGAAGTTTTGAAAATCAAAAGTATGAAAATCATGAGTTTGAGGCTCGATTTGATTAAAACGAAGTGATATTGGCGATATGATCGCACGAACAAGTCCATAATGTGTTTTCGAGGTTGTGTACATGTTTGGTTTGGATCCTGGGGGGCTCGGGTAAAGATTTGATAGGCCGTTGGATGAAAATCTGAATTTTTAACTGCTGGTTTTTTTCACCCAGCTGTTGGCTTCGCAATTGCGAAGAATTTCTCGCAATTGCGAAGGTGACAGACCAAGGCAGGGTTCGCAAATGCGAAACCTTGATCGCAAATGCGAAGGGCGTCCAGGAAGGCTTGGGTTCGCAATTGCGAACATAACCTCGCAAATGCGAGGCCTTCACTGCCAAGCCATGCTTCGCAAATGCGAAGCTTTCTTCGCAAATGCGATGCCTTCACTGCTTAGCCATGCTTCGCAAATGCGAAGCCTTCTTCGCAAATGCGAAGGAGCCTTGTTCGCAAATGCGAACATTATGTCGCAAATGCGAACTTTCCACCCTTAGCTTATTTTTCAAACTCCAGAAATTGGTCGGGGTTCGCAATTGCGAACCCATGTTCGCAAATGCGAACACAGAGACCTGAAAAACATGAATTTCAGTCATTTCTTCACATTTTACAAAACCAAAACACCCATTTGCGATTCTTCAAGGATTTCTTCTTCATCAAAACGATTGTAAGTCACTTTTTACTTAATTCTTTCAATTCCTAACATCATTAAACATGTTTTTCATAAGAAATCAATGATTTTCATGGTAAAATTCTTGTTTTTGTTAGAAAATAGGGTTTTTCATAAATTGGGGAATTGGACCTCGAATTGAGGTCCGATTTTGAAACAAATTATATACATGAACTCGTGGGGGGATGGGTAACCGGATTTTGGTCCTAACCCCGAATTCCGACCATGTGGGCCGGGGTTGAAATTTACTATTCATGGCAGAATGTTGTAAAAGTGTTATTTGGTGTTAAGAATTAGTTGGTGGAGTAGAATTGATGATATTAAATCAATTGTGTATAGATACGGTTGGATTGGAGCCAAATTGAAAGAAAAGACATTTCCACGGATTGGATTGTTCATAAGCATTCGAGGTAAGTGTTTGTTCTATCCTAGCTTGAGAGAATAGGATTATGTGTTATGTGTTATGTGATCGAGTGCGGTGTATGGGCTGTGGTGACGAGCATCCATACACTGGCGTCTAGTATGACCGTGAGTCGTTGGAAAAATGATTAATTGAGATATATATTAAAGATGAATTATTATTATTCTTCCTTGTTAGGACTTGCTGTGAAGAAAATTATTGATTGCCCTTGATGGGACGGTTTATGAATTACTGTTTCTTTCTTTGCCCTT